>JADLZL010007575.1:0-14603 GCA_015844335.1 Chrysopogon serrulatus | reverse complement strand
GGAAAAATCGGCCGAAAACGACAAAACCGCCTGGCCCGCTGGTCCGCCGGCATCGTGGATGGCTAGCGGGTGCCCAAGACGCCCAGCCGCGGTAGGCCTGGTTTTTGGGCGCCGCGGGCGCCCGAGGACGGAACGGGCGGAAATAGGCCGTGGTACTAGCGCTTTTTTTGGAAAATCGGCCGAAAAAGCGACAAAACCGCCTGGCCCGCTGGTCCGGCCGGGCATCGTGGATGGCTAGCGGGTGCCCAAGACGCCCATGCGCGCAAGCGCCGCGGTAGGCCCGGGTTTAGGGCGCCGCGGCGCCGAGGACGGAACGGTGGGCGAAATAGGCCGTGGTACTAGCGCTTTTTGGAAAATCGGCCGAAAACGGACAAAAACCGCCTGTCCCGCGCTGGTCCGCCGGCATCGTGGATGGCTAGCGGGTGCCCAAGACGCCCATGCGTTTCCGCCCGCGTAGGCCCGGTTTAGGGCGCCGCGGGCGCCCGAGGACGGAACGGTGGGCGGAAATAGGCCGTGGTACTAGCGCTTTTTGAAAAATCGGCCGAAAACGGACAAAACCGCCTGGCCCGCGGGTCCGGCCGGCATCGTGGATGGCTAGCGGGTGCCCAAGACGCCCATGCGCTTTCGCGCCGCGGTAGGCCCGGGTTTAGGGCGCCGCCGGGCGCCCGAGGACGGAACGGTGGGCGAAATAGGCCGTACTAGCGCTTTTGGAAAATCGGCCGAAAACGACAAAACCGCCTGGCCCGCTGGGGTCCGCCGGCATCGTGGATGGCTAGCGGGTGCCCAAGACGCCCATGCGCTTCCGCGCCGCGGTAGGCCTGGGTTTAGGGCGCCGCGGGCGCCCGAGGACGGAACGGTGGGCGGAAATAGGCCGTGGTACTAGCGCTTTTTGGAAAATCGGCCGAAAACGACAAAACCGCCTGGCCCGCGCTGGTCCGCCGGCATCGTGGATGGCTAGCGGGTGCCCAAGACGCCCATGCGTTTTCGCCCCGGTAGGCCCGGTTTAGGGCGCCACGGGCGCCCGAGGACGGAACGGTGGGCGGAAATAGGCCGCGGTACTAGCGCTTTTTGGGAAAATCGGGCCGAAAACGACAAAACCGCCTGGCCGTCCGCTGGTCCGCCCGGCATCGTGGATGGCTAGCGGGTGCCCAAGACGCCCATGCGCTTTCGCCGCCGGCGGTAGGCCCGGTTTAGGCGCGCGGGCGCCCGAGGACGGAACGGTGGGCGGAAATAGGCCGTACTACTAGCGCTTTTTGGAAAAATCGGCCGAAAACGACAAAACCGCCTGGCCCGCTGGTCCGCCGCATCGTGGATGGCTAGCGGGTGCCCAAGACGCCCATGCGCTTCGCGCCGCGGTAGGCCCGGTTTAGGGCGCCGCGGGCGCCGAGGACGGAACGGTGGGCGGAAATAGGCCGTGGTACTAGCGCTTTTGGAAAATCGGCCGAAAACGGACAAAACCGCCTGGCCCGCGGGTCCGGCCGGCATCGCGGATGGCTAGCGGGTGCCCAAGACGCCCATGCGCTTCGCGCCGCGGTAGGCCCGGTTTAGGGCCGCGGGGCGCCCGAGGACGGAACGGTGGGCGGAAATAGGCCGCGGTACTAGCGCTTTTGGAAAATCGGCCGAAAACGGACAAAACCGCCTGGCCCGCTGGGTCCGGCCGGCATCGTGGATGGCTAGCGGGTGCCCAAGACGCCCATGCGCGTTTCCGCCGCCGCGTAGGGCCTGGTTTAGGGCGCGCGGGCGCCCGAGGACGGAACGGTGGGCGGAAATAGGCCGTGGTACTAGCGCTTTTTGGAAAATCGGCCGAAAACGGACAAAACCGCCTGGCCCGCTGGTCCGGCCGGCATCGTGGATGGCTAGCGGGTGCCCAAGACGCCCATGCGTTTCCGCCGCGGTAGGCCTGGTTTAGGGCGCCGCGGGCGCCCGAGGACGGAACGGTGGGCGTAAATAGGCCGCGGTACTAGCGCTTTTTGGAAAATCGGCCGAAAACGACAAAACCGCCTGGCCCGCGCTGGTCCGCCGGCATCGTGGATGGCTAGCGGGTGCCCAAGACGCCCCATGCGCTTTCGCCGCCGCGGTAGGCCTGGTTTAGGGCGCCGCTGGCGCCCGAGGACGGAACGGTGGGCGTAAATAGGCCGCGGTACTAGCGCTTTTGGAAAATCGGCCGAAAACGGACAAAACCGCCTGGCCCGCTGGTCCGCCGGCATCGTGGATGGCTAGCGGGTGCCCAAGACGCCCATGCGCTTTCGCCGCCGCGGTAGGCCTGGTTTAGGGCGCCACGGGCGCCCGAGGACGGAACGGTGGGCGAAATAGGCCGTGGTACTAGCGCTTTTTGGAAAATCGGCCGAAAACGACAAAACCGCCTGGCCCGCGGGGTCCGGCCGGCATCGTGGATGGCTAGCGGGTGCCCAAGACGCCCATGCGTTTCGCGCCGCGGTAGGCCTGGTTTAGGGCGCGGGCGCCCGAGGACGGAACGGTGGGCGAAAATAGGCCGTGGTACTAGCGCTTTTGGAAAATCGGCCGAAAACGACAAAACCGCCTGGCCCGCTGGTCCGTCCGCCGGCATCGTGGATGGCTAGCGGGTGCCCAAGACGCCCCATGCGCTTTCGCGCCGCGGTAGGCCTGGGTTTAGGGCGCCGCGCGCCCGAGGACGGAACGGTGGGCGTAAATAGGCCGCGGTACTAGCGCTTTTTGGAAAATCGGCCGAAAACGACAAAACCGCCTGGCCCGCGCGGTCCGGCCGGCATCGTGGATGGCTAGCGGGTGCCCAAGACGCCCCATGCGTTTCGCGCCGCCGGGTAGGCCTGGTTTAGGGCCGCGGGCGCCCGAGGACGGAACGGTGGGCGTAAATAGGCCGCGGTACTAGCGCTTTTGGAAAATCGGCCGAAAACGGACAAAACCGCCTGGCCCGCTGGGTCCGCCGGCATCGTGGATGGCTAGCGGGTGCCCAAGACGCCCATGCGCTTTCGCGCGCCGCGGTAGGCCCGGGTTTAGGGCGCCGCGGGCGCCCGAGGACGGAACGGTGGGCGGAAATAGGCCGCGGTACTAGCGCTTTTTGGAAAATCGGCCGAAAACGACAAAACCGCCTGGCCCGCGCTGGTCCGGCCGGCATCGTGGATGGCTAGCGGGTGCCCAAGACGCCCCATGCGTTTCGCGCCGCGGTAGGCCCGGTTTAGGGCGCCGCGGGCGCCCGAGGACGGAACGGTGGGCGTAAATAGGCCGCGGTACTAGCGTTTTTGAAAAATCGGCCGAAAACGACAAAACCGCCTGGCCCGCTGGTCCGGCCGGCATCGTGGATGGCTAGCGGGTGCCCAAGACGCCCATGCGTTTTCGCGCCGCGGTAGGCCTGGTTTAGGGCGCCGCGGGCGCCCGAGGACGGAACGGTGGGCGTAAATAGGCCGTGGTACTAGCGCTTTTGGAAAATCGGCCGAAAACGGACAAAACCGCCTGGCCCGCGCTGGTCCGCCGGCATCGTGGATGGCTAGCGGGTGCCCAAGACGCCCATGCGTTTCGCGCCGCGGTAGGCCCGGGTTTAGGGCGCCGCGGGCGCCCGAGGACGGAACGGGGGCGTAAATAGGCCGTGGTACTAGCGCTTTTGGAAAATCGGCCGAAAACGGACAAAACCGCCTGGCCCGCTGGTCCGGCCGGCATCGTGGATGGCTAGCGGGTGCCCAAGACGCCCATGCGCTTCGCCGCCGCGGTAGGCCCGGTTTAGGGCGCCGCGGGCGCCCGAGGACGGAACGGTGGGCGGAAATAGGCCGCGGTACTAGCGCTTTTTGGAAAATCGGCCGAAAACGGACAAAACCGCCTGGCCCCGCGCGGGGTCCGCCGGCATCGTGGATGGCTAGCGGGTGCCCAAGACGCCCATGCGTTTCGCGCCGCGGGTAGGCCTGGGTTTAGGACGCGCCGCGGGCGCCCGAGGACGGAACGGTGGGCGGAAATAGGCCGTACTACTAGCGCTTTTTGAAAAATCGGCCGAAAACGGACAAAACCGCCTGGCCCGCTGGGGTCCGCCGGCATCGTGGATGGCTAGCGGGTGCCCAAGACGCCCATGCGCTTTCGCCGCGGGTAGGCCTGGTTTAGGGCGCCGCGGGCGCCCGAGGACGGAACGGTGGGCGTAAATAGGCCGCGGTACTAGCGCTTTTGGAAAAATCGGCCGAAAAACGGACAAAACCGCCTGGCCCGCGCTGGTCCGCCGGCATCGTGGATGGCTAGCGGGTGCCCAAGACGCCCATGCGTTTCGCGCCGCCGCGGTAGGCCCGGTTTAGGGCGCGCCGGGCGCCCGAGGACGGAACGGTGGGCGAAATAGGCCGTGGTACTAGCGCTTTTTGAAAAATCGGCCGAAAACGGACAAAACCGCCTGGCCCGCGGGTCCGCCGGCATCGTGGATGGCTAGCGGGTGCCCAAGACGCCCATGCGCTTCGCGCCGCGGTAGGCCCGGGTTTAGGGCGCCGCGGGCGCCCGAGGACGGAACGGTGGGCGTAAATAGGCCGCGGTACTAGCGCTTTTTGGAAAATCGGCCGAAAACGGACAAAACCGCCTGGCCCGCTGGGTCCGCCGGCATCGTGGATGGCTAGCGGGTGCCCAAGACGCCCATGCGCTTTCGCCGCCGCGGTAGGCCTGGTTTAGGGCGCCGCGGCGCCCGAGGACGGAACGGTGGGCGAAATAGGCCGCGGTACTAGCGCTTTTGGAAAATCGGCCGAAAACGACAAAACCGCCTGGCCCGCGCTGGTCCGCCGGCATCGTGGATGGCTAGCGGGTGCCCAAGACGCCCATGCGCTTCGCGCCGCGGTAGGCCTGGTTTAGGGCGCCGCGGGCGCCCGAGGACGGAACGGTGGGCGAAATAGGCCGCGGTACTAGCGCTTTTTGGAAAATCGGCCGAAAACGACAAAACCGCCTGGCCCGCGCTGGTCCGCCGGCATCGTGGATGGCTAGCGGGTGCCCAAGACGCCCATGCGCTTTCGCGCCGCGGTAGGCCTGGTTTAGGGCGCGGGCGCCCGAGGACGGAACGGTGGGCGAAATAGGCCGTGGTACTAGCGTTTTTGGAAAATCGGCCGAAAACGGACAAAACCGCCTGGCCCGCGCTGGTCCGCCGGCATCGTGGATGGCTAGCGGGTGCCCAAGACGCCCATGCGCTTTCGCGCCGCGGTAGGCCTGGTTTTAGGCGCCGCGGCGCCCGAGGACGGAACGGTGGGCGTAAATAGGCCGTGGTACTAGCGCTTTTGGAAAAATCGGCCGAAAACGGACAAAACCGCCTGGCCCGCGGGTCCCGCCGGCATCGTGGATGGCTAGCGGGTGCCCAAGACGCCCATGCGTTTCCGCGCCGCGGTAGGCCCGGTTTAGGGCGCCGCGGCGCCCGAGGACGGAACGGAACGCGGGAAATAGGCCGCGGTACTAGCGTTTTTGGAAAATCGGCCGAAAACGGACAAAACCGCCTGGCCCGCTGGTCCGCCGGCATCGTGGATGGCTAGCGGGTGCCCAAGACGCCCATGCGCTTTCGCGCCGCGGTAGGCCCGGGTTTAGGGCGCCGCGGGCGCCCGAGGACGGAACGGTGGGCGTAAATAGGCCGTGGTACTAGCGCTTTTGGAAAATCGGCCGAAAACGGACAAAACCGCCTGCCCGCGGGGTCCGCCGGCATCGTGGATGGCTAGCGGGTGCCCAAGACGCCCATGCGCTTCCGCGCCGCGGTAGGCCCGGTTTTAGGGCGCGCGGGCGCCCGAGGACGGAACGGTGGGCGTAAATAGGCCGTGGTACTAGCGCTTTTTGGAAAATCGGCCGAAAACGGACAAAACCGCCTGGCCCGCGGGTCCGGCCGGCATCGTGGATGGCTAGCGGGTGCCCAAGACGCCCATGCGTTTTCCGCGCCGCGGTAGGCCCGGTTTAGGGCGCCGCGGCGCCCGAGGACGGAACGGTGGGCGCAAAATAGGCCGTGGTACTAGCGCTTTTTGGAAAATCGGCCGAAAACGGACAAAAACCGCCTGGCCCGCGCTGGTCCGCCCGGCATCGTGGATGGCTAGCGGGTGCCCAAGACGCCCATGCGCTTTCGCGCGCCGCGGTAGGCCCGGTTTAGGGCGCGCCGCGCCCGAGGACGGAACGGTGGGCGGAAATAGGCCGTGGTACTAGCGCTTTTTGGAAAATCGGCCGAAAACGACAAAACCGCCTGCCCGCGGTCCGGCCGGCATCGTGGATGGCTAGCGGGTGCCCAAGACGCCCATGCGCTTCCGCGCCGCGGTAGGCCCGGTTTAGGGCGCCGCGGCGCCCGAGGACGGAACGGTGGGCGAAAATAGGCCGTGGTACTAGCGCTTTTTGGAAAATCGGCCGAAAACGGACAAAACCGCCTGGCCCCGCTGGTCCGGCCGGCATCGTGGATGGCTAGCGGGTGCCCAAGACGCCCCATGCGCTTTCGCGCCGCCGCGTAGGCCCGGTTTAGGGCGCCGCGGGCGCCCGAGGACGGAACGGTGGGCGAAATAGGCCGCGGTACTAGCGCTTTTTGGAAAATCGGCCGAAAACGGACAAAACCGCCTGCCCCGCTGGGTCCGGCCGGCATCGTGGATGGCTAGCGGGTGCCCAAGACGCCCCATGCGCTTCGCGCCGCGGTAGGCCCGGTTTAGGGCGCGCCGGGGCGCCCGAGGACGGAACGGTGGGCGGAAATAGGCCGTGGTACTAGCGCTTTTGGAAAATCGGCCGAAAACGGACAAAACCGCCTGGCCCGCTGGTCCCGGCCGGCATCGTGGATGGCTAGCGGGTGCCCAAGACGCCCCATGCGTTTCGCGCCGCGGTAGGCCTGGGTTTAGGGCGCCGCGGGCGCCCGAGGACGGAACGGTGGGCGGAAATAGGCCGCGGTACTAGCGCTTTTTGGAAAATCGGCCGAAAAACGACAAAACCGCCTGGCCCGCGGGTCCGCCGGCATCGTGGATGGCTAGCGGGTGCCCAAGACGCCCATGCGCTTCGCGCCGCGGTAGGCCTGGTTTAGGGCAGGCGCGCGCGGGCGCCCGAGGACGGAACGGTGGGCGGAAATAGGCCGTGGTACTAGCGCTTTTGGAAAAATCGCCGAAAACGACAAAAACCGCCTGGCCCGCTGGGTCCGGCCGGCATCGTGGATGGCTAGCGGGTGCCCAAGACGCCCATGCGTTTCGCGCCGCGGTAGGCCCGGTTTAGGGCGCCGCGGGCGCCCGAGGACGGAACGGTGGGCGGAAATAGGCCGTGGTACTAGCGCTTTTGGAAAATCGGCCGAAAACGACAAAACCGCCTGGCCCGCTGGTCCCGCCGGCATCGTGGATGGCTAGCGGGTGCCCAAGACGCCCATGCGCTTTCGCGCCGCGTAGGCCCGGTTTAGGGCGCGGGCCCGAGGACGGAACGGTGGGCGGAAATAGGCCGTGGTACTAGGGAAAATCGGCCGAAAACGGACTAAACCGCCTTTTGGAAAATCGGCATCGTGGATGGCTAAAAAGACGCCCATGCGCGCCGCGGTAGGTCCGGTTTAGGCCGGCATCGACGGAACGATGGCTAGAAATAGGGTGCCCTAGACGGAAAAATCGGCCGAAAACGACAAAACCGCCTGCCCGCTGGTCCGCCGGCATCGTGGATGGCTAGCGGGTGCCCAAGACGCCCATGGTTTAGGCCTGGTTTAGGGCGCCGCGGCGCCCGAGGACGGAACGGTGGGCGGAAATAGGCCGCGGTACTAGCGCTTTTTGAAAATCGGCCGAAAACGGACAAAACCGCCTGCCCGCTGGGTCCGCCGGCATCGTGGATGGCTAGCGGGTGCCCAAGACGCCCATGCGCTTTCGCGCGCCGCGGTAGGCCTGGTTTAGGGCGCCGCGGGCGCCGAGACGAACGGAACGGGGCGTAAATAGGCCGTGGTACTAGCGCTTTTTGGAAAATCGGCCGAAAACGGACAAAACCGCCTGGCCGCGCTGGTCCGGCCGGCATCGTGGATGGCTAGCGGGTGCCCAAGACGCCCATGCGCTTTCGCGCCGCGGTAGGCCCGGTTTAGGGCCGCGCGGCGCCCGAGGACGGAACGGTGGGCGGAAATAGGCCGCGGTACTAGCGTTTTTTGAAAAATCGGCCGAAAACGACAAAACCGCCTGGCCCGCGCTGGTCCGCCGGCATCGTGGATGGCTAGCGGGTGCCCAAGACGCCCATGCGCTTTCGCGCCGCGGTAGGCCTGGTTTAGGGCGCCGCGGGCGCCCGAGGACGGAACGGTGGGCGAAATAGGCCGTGGTACTAGCGCTTTTTGAAAAATCGGCCGAAAACGGACAAAACCGCCTGGCCCGCTGGTCCGCCGGCATCGTGGATGGCTAGCGGGTGCCCAAGACGCCCATGCGCGTTTCGCGCCGCGGTAGGCCTGGTTTAGGGCGCCGCGGGCGCCCGAGGACGGAACGGGGGGCGGAAATAGGCCGTGGTACTAGCGCGCTTTTTGGAAAATCGGCCGAAAACGGACAAAACCGCCTGGCCCGCTGGTCCGCCGGCATCGTGGATGGCTAGCGGGTGCCCAAGACGCCCATGCGCTTTCGCGCCGCGGTAGGCCTGGGTTTAGGGCGCCGCGGGCGCCCGAGGACGGAACGGTGGGCGTAAATAGGCCGCGGTACTAGCGCTTTTTGGAAAATCGGCCGAAAACGACAAAACCGCCTGGCCCGCGCTGGTCCGCCGGGCATCGTGGATGGCTAGCGGGTGCCCAAGACGCCCATGCGTTTTCGCGCCGCGGTAGGCCCGGTTTAGGGCGCCGCGGGCGCCGAGGACGGAACGGTGGGCGGAAATAGGCCGTGGTACTAGCGTTTTTGGAAAATCGGCCGAAAAACGAAAAACCGCCTGCCCGCTGGGTCCGCCGGCATCGTGGATGGCTAGCGGGTGCCCAAGACGCCCATGCGTTTCCGCGCCGCGGTAGGCCTGGGTTTAGGCGCGCGCGGCGCCGAGGACGGAACGGTGGGCGGAAATAGGCCGCGGTACTAGCGCTTTTGGAAAAATCGGCCGAAAACGGACAAAACCGCCTGGCCCGCGCGGGTCCGCCGGCATCGTGGATGGCTAGCGGGTGCCCAAGACGCCCATGCGCTTTCGCGCCGCGGTAGGCCCGGTTTAGGGCCACGGGCGCCCGAGGACGGAACGGTGGGCGAAAATAGGCCGTGGTACTAGCGCTTTTGGAAAATCGGCCGAAAACGGACAAAACCGCCTGGCCCGCCGCGCTGGTCCGCCGGCCGGCATCGTGGATGGCTAGCGGGTGCCCAAGACGCCCCATGCGTTTCGCGCCGCCGGTAGGCCCGGTTTAGGGCGCGCGGCGCCCGAGGACGGAACGGTGGGCGTAAATAGGCCGTGGTACTAGCGCTTTTTTTGGAAAAATCGGCCGAAAACGGACAAAACCGCCTGCCCCCGCGCGGGTCCGGCCGGCATCGTGGATGGCTAGCGGGTGCCCAAGACGCCCATGCGTTTCGCGCCGCGGTAGGCCTGGTTTAGGGCGCCGCGGGCGCCCGAGGACGGAACGGTGGGCGGAAATAGGCCGCGGTACTAGCGCTTTTGGAAAATCGGCCGAAAACGGACAAAACCGCCTGGCCCGCGGGTCCGGCCGGCATCGTGGATGGCTAGCGGGTGCCCAAGACGCCCATGCGTTTCGCGCCGCGGTAGGCCCGGTTTAGGGCGCCGCGGGCGCCGAGGACGGAACGGTGGGCGAAATAGGCCGTGGTACTAGCGCTTTTGGAAAATCGGCCGAAAACGGACAAAAACCGCCTGGCCCGCTGGTCCGGCCGGCATCGTGGATGGCTAGCGGGTGCCCAAGACGCCCATGCGCTTCGCGCCGCGGTAGGCCTGGTTTAGGGCCGGCGGCGCCCGAGGACGGAACGGGTGGGCGGAAATAGGCCGCGGTACTAGCGCTTTTGGAAAAATCGGCCGAAAACGGACAAAACCGCCTGGCCCGCGGGTCCGCCGGCATCGTGGATGGCTAGCGGGTGCCCAAGACGCCCCATGCGTTTTCGCGCCGCGGTAGGCCTGGGTTTAGGGCCGCGGGCGCCCGAGGACGGAACGGTGGGCGAAAATAGGCCGTGGTACTAGCGCTTTTTGGAAAATCGGCCGAAAACGACAAAAAACGCCTGGCCGCGCTGGTCCGCCGGCATCGTGGATGGCTAGCGGGTGCCCAAGACGCCCATGCGTTTCCGCCGCCGCGGTAGGCCCGGTTTAGGGCCGCGGGCGCCCGAGGACGGAACGGTGGGCGAAATAGGCCGCGGTACTAGCGCTTTTTGAAAATCGGCCGAAAACGGACAAAACCGCCTGGCCCGCGCTGGTCCGCCGGCATCGTGGATGGCTAGCGGGTGCCCAAGACGCCCATGCGCGCTCGCGCCGCGCGGTAGGCCCGGTTTAGGCGCCGCGGGCGCCGAGGACGGAACGGTGGGCGGAAATAGGCCGTGGTACTAGCGCTTTTTGGAAAATCGGCCGAAAACGACAAAACCGCCTGCCCGCCCGGGTCCGCCGGCATCGTGGATGGCTAGCGGGTGCCCAAGACGCCCATGCGCTTTCGCGCCGCGGTAGGCCCGGTTTAGGGCGCCGCGGGCGCCCGAGGACGGAACGGTGGGCGGAAATAGGCCGTGGTACTAGCGCTTTTTGGAAAATCGGCCGAAAACGACAAAACCGCCTGGCCCGCTGGTCCGGCCGGCATCGTGGATGGCTAGCGGGTGCCCAAGACGCCCATGCGCTTTCGCGCCGCGGTAGGCCCGGTTTAGGGCGCCGCGGGCGCCCGAGGACGGAACGGTGGGCGGAAATAGGCCGTGGTACTAGCGTTTTTGGAAAATCGGCCGAAAACGGACAAAACCGCCTGGCCCGCGCTGGTCCGCCGGCATCGTGGATGGCTAGCGGGTGCCCAAGACGCCCATGCGTTTCGCGCGCCGTAGGGCCGGGTTTAGGGCGCCGCGGGCGCCCGAGGACGGAACGGGGGCGGAAATAGGCCGGGTACTAGCGCTTTTTGGAAAAAGGGCCGAAAACGACAAAACCGCCTGGCCCGCTGGTCCCGGCCCGGCATCGTGGATGGCTAGCGGGTGCCCAAGACGCCCATGCGCCGCCGCGGGTAGGCCGGTTTAGGGCGCCGGGGCGCCGAGGACGGAACGGTGGGCGCCGTGGTACTACTAGCGCTTTTGAAAAATCGGCCGAACGGACAAAACCGCCTGGCCCCGCCCGGGTCCCGCCGGCATCGTGGATGGCTAGCGGGTGCCCAAGACGCCCATGCGTTTTCGCGCCGCGGTAGGCCTGGGTTTAGGGCGCCGCGGGCGCCCGAGGACGGAACGGTGGGCGGAAATAGGCCGTGGTACTAGCGTTTTTGAAAATCGGCCGAAAACGGACAAAACCGCCTGGCCCGCGGGGTCCGCCGGGCATCGTGGATGGCTAGCGGGTGCCCAAGACGCCCATGCGTTTTCGCCGCCGCGGTAGGCCTGGGTTTAGGGCGCGCCGCGCCCGAGGACGGAACGGTGGGCGGAAATAGGCCG
Source organism: Chrysopogon serrulatus (assembly GCA_015844335.1). Lineage (NCBI taxonomy): Eukaryota > Viridiplantae > Streptophyta > Magnoliopsida > Poales > Poaceae > Chrysopogon > Chrysopogon serrulatus. The sequence continues at coordinate 3,144 of JADLZL010007575.1, read as the reverse complement.
TACTAGCGTTTTTGAAAAATCGGCCGAAAACGACAAAACCGCCTGGCCCGCTGGTCCGCCGGCATCGTGGATGGCTAGCGGGTGCCCAAGACGCCCATGCGTTTCGCGCCGCCATGTAGGCCTGGTTTAGGGCGCCGCGGGCGCCCGAGGACGGAACGGTGGGCGGAAAATAGGCCGCGGTACTAGCGCTTTTTGGAAAATCGGCCGAAAACGGACAAAACCGCCTGCCCGCTGGTCCGCCCGGCATCGTGGATGGCTAGCGGGTGCCCAAGACGCCCATGCGTTTCGCGCCCGCGGTAGGCCCGGGTTTAGGGCGCCGCGGGCGCCCGAGGACGGAACGGTGGGCGAAATAGGCCGTGGTACTAGCGCTTTTGGAAAATCGGCCGAAAACGGACAAAACCGCCTGGCCCGCTGGTCCGGCCGCATCGTGGATGGCTAGCGGGTGCCCAAGACGCCCATGCGCTTTCGCGCCGCGGTAGGCCTGGGTTTAGGGCGCCGCGGGCGCCCGAGGACGGAACGGTGGGCGAAATAGGCCGCGGTACTAGCGCTTTTGGAAAATCGGCCGAAAACGGACAAAAACCGCCTGGCCCGCTGGGTCCGCCGGCATCGTGGATGGCTAGCGGGTGCCCAAGACGCCCCATGCGTTTCGCGCCGCGGTAGGCCCGGTTTAGGGCGCCGGGGCGCCCGAGGACGGAACGGTGGGCGAAATAGGCCGTGGTACTAGCGTTTTTGGAAAATCGGCCGAAAACGACAAAACCGCCTGGCCCGCTGGGTCCGGCCGGCATCGTGGATGGCTAGCGGGTGCCCAAGACGCCCATGCGCTTTCGCGCCGCGGTAGGCCCGGTTTAGGGCGCCGCGGGCGCCCGAGGACGGAACGGGGGGCGAAATAGGCCGTGGTACTAGCGCTTTTTGGAAAATCGGCCGAAAACGACAAAACCGCCTGGCCCGCTGGTCCGCCGGCATCGTGGATGGCTAGCGGGTGCCCAAGACGCCCCATGCGTTTCCGCGCCGCGGTAGGCCCGGTTTTAGGGCGCCGCGGGCGCCCGAGGACGGAACGGTGGGCGGAAATAGGCCGCGGTACTAGCGCTTTTGGAAAATCGGCCGAAAAACGGACAAAACCGCCTGGCCCGCGCTGGTCCGCCGGCATCGTGGATGGCTAGCGGGTGCCCAAGACGCCCATGCGCTTCGCGCGCCGCGGTAGGCCTGGTTTAGGCGCCGCGGGCGCCGAGGACGGAACGGTGGGCGTAAATAGGCCGTGGTACTAGCGCTTTTTGAAAAATCGGCCGAAAACGGACAAAACCGCCTGGCCCGCGGGTCCGCCGGCATCGTGGATGGCTAGCGGGTGCCCAAGACGCCCATGCGCGCTTCGCGCCGCGTAGGCCCGGTTTAGGGCGCCGCGGGCGCCCGAGGACGGAACGGTGGGGCGAAATAGGCCGCGGTACTAGCGCTTTTTGGAAAATCGGCCGAAAACGGACAAAACCGCCTGCCCGCTGGTCCGCCGGCCGGCATCGTGGATGGCTAGCGGGTGCCCAAGACGCCCCATGCGCTTTCCGCCGCGGTAGGCCCGGTTTAGGCGCCGCGGGCGCCCGAGGACGGAACGGTGGGCGAAATAGGCCGTACTAGCGCTTTTGGAAAATCGGCCGAAAACGGACAAAACCGCCTGGCCGCCCGGGTCCGCCGCATCGTGGATGGCTAGCGGGTGCCCAAGACGCCCATGCGTTTTCGCCGCCGGGTAGGCCTGGTTTAGGGCCCCGCGGGCGCCCGAGGACGGAACGGGGGCGTAAATAGGCCGCGGTACTAGCGTTTTTGAAAAATCGGCCGAAAAACGGACAAAACCGCCTGGCCCGCTGGTCCCGCCGGCATCGTGGATGGCTAGCGGGTGCCCAAGACGCCCATGCGCTTTCGCGCCGCGGTAGGCCTGGTTTAGGGCGCGGCGGGCGCCCGAGGACGGAACGGTGGGCGAAATAGGCCGCGGTACTAGCGCTTTTTGGAAAATCGGCCGAAAACGGACAAAACCGCCTGGCCCGCTGGTCCGCCGGCATCGCGGATGGCTAGCGGGTGCCCAAGACGCCCATGCGCTTCCGCGCCGCGGTAGGCCCGGTTTAGGGCGCCGCGGGCGCCCGAGGACGGAACGGGGGCGGAAAAATAGGCCGTGGTACTAGCGCTTTTGGAAAATCGGCCGAAAACGGACAAAACCGCCTGGCCCGCTGGTCTGGTCCGCCGGCATCGTGGATGGCTAGCGGGTGCCCAAGACGCCCATGCGTTTCGCGCCGCGGTAGGCCCGGTTTAGGGCGCCCGGGGCGCCCGAGGACGGAACGGGTGGGCGGAAATAGGCCGCGGTACTAGCGCTTTTGGAAAATCGGCCGAAAACGGACAAAACCGCCTGGCCCGCTGGTCCGCCGGCATCGTGGATGGCTAGCGGGTGCCCAAGACGCCCATGCGCGTTTCGCCCGCGGTAGGCCCGGGTTTAGGGCGCCGGGCGCCCGAGGACGGAACGGTGGGCGGAAATAGGCCGCGGTACTAGCGCTTTTGGAAAATCGGCCGAAAACGGACAAAACCGCCTGGCCCGCTGGGTCCGCCGGCATCGTGGATGGCTAGCGGGTGCCCAAGACGCCCATGCGCTTTCCGCGCCGCGGTAGGCCCGGTTTAGGGCGCCGGGGCGCCCGAGGACGGAACGGTGGGCGGAAATAGGCCGCGGTACTAGCGCTTTTTGGAAAATCGGCCGAAAACGGACAAAACCGCCTGGCCCGCGGGTCCGCCGGCATCGTGGATGGCTAGCGGGTGCCCAAGACGCCCATGCGTTTTCGCCCGCGGTAGGCCTGGTTTAGGGCGCCGCGGGCGCCCGAGGACGGAACGGGGGCGAAATAGGCCGCGGTACTAGCGCTTTTGGAAAATCGGCCGAAAACGGACAAAACCGCCTGGCCCGCTGGTGGGTCCGCCGGCATCGTGGATGGCTAGCGGGTGCCCAAGACGCCCATGCGCTTCGCGCCGCGGTAGGCCTGGTTTAGGGCCCGCGGGCGCCCGAGGACGGAACGGTGGGCGTAAATAGGCCGGGTACTAGCGCTTTTTGGAAAATCGGGCCGAAAACGACAAAACCGCCTGGCCCGCGCTGGTCCGCCGGCATCGGGATGGCTAGCGGGTGCC
>JADLZL010007574.1:0-73797 GCA_015844335.1 Chrysopogon serrulatus | reverse complement strand
CGACTCATGCATTTTTTTTGTCGGGGACCAAAAATAAGGGCCCTCCAAAGCAGTTAGGCCCAACAAACGCAAAGCTAGGCAACATGGTAACTAAGCATGGCTCGCCCGAGGCCCAGACGCCGCTGCGAGTCTCGACCGAGCCCCCTACGGCTGAGGCCTCGGGACGGGGCGCTTGCCTTCCGTCCCGTCCCGAGCCCCCTACGGCGAGGCCTCGGGACGGGCGCTTGCCTACCGTCCCCGTCCCGAGCCCCCTACGCCGAGGCCTCGGACGGGCGCTGCCTACCGCCCCGTCCCGAGCCCCTACGCCGAGGCCTCGGACGGACGCCTAACGCTCCGTCTCGCCCGAACCCTCTGCAGGAACGCCTTGGGACGAGCTCCCGCCTCCCGTCCCCGTCCCGAGCCCCACATTGCTAGGGCCCCGGGCCCAGGACACACACCCTCTGGACAAGCGGCTACGAACTTGGCGTGTATCGTCACCCGCCTTCCATTACTGTCGGTGACGCCTGACCCTGGGGGGAGATGGGGAACCGTCGACGTCCCACAACCTACGCCCTCGCTCATGATTCACGCTACCCCCTGGGTGGCGGCCATGCACGCGCCGCTGTAAGGGCGTTATGATGACTAACCTCTATGACAGTCCGTCCGGTCCTGATCACGGCGTGCGCCCGCGCCCAGAGCCGAAGGCGTCAACCACCGCACGGAGGCTGGTCTTCGAGCCCCCCGGCCGTACACCCGTATCCAGGCACAGGCGGCGGAGATGGCTTCCATGCGGTGTCTCTGCGGCCACGCCAGATATCGACAACAACGCCACGGCCCTCGAAGGATTCGGATCGAGGGATGAATCAAAGCTACGGCCCGGCCGAGCGGATACGTTCACCATGGACGTCCCCCCCGTTGTTAGGATCGAGGAGCCGACTCCACGTAACGGCGCCCGCAATCGGCAAAGACGGCGCCGTGCAAGACAAGGCCGCTGCCCACACCGCTCCGAGGCCTCGGTCGGGAAGAGGCGCGCCCACTATCGTCTCACCTATTCGGACACCGTACTATAAGCCCGTTCCTCCCTTTGCGGCTATAAAAGGGGAGGACGGGGGTCCTTCGAAAGGGAGAGGTGAATAAAGGAATCAAGCTACAGGCAAGTCGGTTGGTCTAGACACAAGACCACGCACGAGTCTAGCAATCTCCTTAGCACACAGGCTCACACACTCATCCTCACGAGACTTGGGAGCAGCTCCCTCTCTCCACCTGCTTGTACACCCCTACCTACAAGCATCTTGGTGCAAGATAATACGAGTCTCCCTTGTGACTATCTTGCACACCATCCGGAGTTGGGAGCACGCACGCAAATTTACTCGTTGGTACTAGGACCGCCAGTTTTAGCACCGACAGTTGGCGCGCCAGGTAGGGGCCTGTGCGTGTTTTCATTCTCCTTCCCGCTGTTGGTATAAATTAACGCACCCTAAATAATGATTATAATCAGATTATCCGCAAGCGCACGATATATATCTTGATCGACACTTCACCAAGATCAACCCGATTTTAATATCGAACCCAAAGGAACAGTAGGGTGAATTATGAAATAGCCCAATACTCTTAATCTAAAAAAGGGGGTACAAACAATCTAGAAAACTATTGAGAATGAGGAAATAGCTAATGTACTCTAGTTCTAACTACCGGTAAACTTTGTATAATATCGTCTTATCGGACGGTGACTGAATAGGAGAAGAAACAGAGTAATCTACCTACTGCAGACACCTATAGGCCTATCGGTCCTATCAACGGAAGTGGACTACGGAGGATTCAACGCAGCTATAAAAGTCACCTACGCGAGCTACCACTATCCAGGTGATCGTGGATTTTCACAAGCAATCATAACCCGGACACCACGTCCACGCTACGAATACTACTCGACCTAGGAGCTACCCAAATCAAAGTACTCAATATAGTATGAGTTGCAAACCAAAGAACGAATATAAACAAATGCTCACTTGAATCAGAATGGTAAATACAAAAGTACCTCGAACACGCCTCCGGAGGGAGTCGAATCCAGACGGTAACAGCCTCCCGAGGATGCTCCGACGGGCCGGGGCTCCTCCGAATCTCTACTCTTCTACTCTATCTCTCTAATCTCTATCTTGATTGCTAGCCTAGATCTAGTGGATCTCTATCTAAAGCTCGATTCTTCATCTCTTGATCCGGCCTCCTCCGGGGGGGGGTATGGCCCTCCTTTATAGCCCTAAGTGGGATTGATACGCGCGTTGGATCAAACCCGACGTAGCAAGCGGCCGTGATGACTCCTCGAGACGGTGGAGGAAGGTTCCGGAAGGGGGGCGGCAAACCCTAACCCTAGGGGCCGCCCGGGTGGGGGGGCCGGCGGCCCCACTTGGCTGGCTGGCCCCCCCGTTGCTTCGGGTGTCTTCTGGAGTATTCCCCGAACCCTCCGGTGATGTGCTTAAGGTCGCGATCAAGTTTCGTGGTAAATTAGCACTTAAATCCCTCTTTTAGGCTTTTCTCGGAAAATTCCCTCGAAAAATGCACAAATCACCAAAACTCGTGGAAATTGATAATGGTAACCCTATTCTTATCATATATCAATGTCTCGAAGTGGTAATTACTAATAAATTTTGGGTGATAACAAAGTGTCAACAATTACCCCCACACTTAGGCTTTTGCTCGTCCCGAGAAAAAGGTTGGTTTTAGTAGAATGGATATACATTCAATGCGTAACTTAGAGATTAAATTTTATAGCAACAGATCTAGTGATCATATATTATGGAATTCTAAAGTGTCTATCATGGATCCTCAAGTGATTGCGGAGTAAGAGAGTCAAGACTGATTACTCTTTCTTTAATTATGTCTTTTGGAGTAAAGGTGTATTTACAAAAACATAGTTTCAACCCTCTCATTTGTAATGGCACTAATGGTAGAGACATAAATTGAATATATTTTTATAGCGAGGGATAGAGATATCATATTCCTAGATCGAAAAAATTCTCACTTCTTGGCATATTATGTTGGAGGAACCATGAGTCTTTTCTTTTTTGATGAGCACGTGCTCCTATTTCTTTCTTTCATCGAGGTTTCTGGGACACTTGTCCCTTTTTATTTCCTTGTGATCTATCTTTTCTGAGGTTTCGGACACTTGTCCTTTTTTATTTCCTCGGAATCTTTTTGAATAGCTCATGCCTCCTTCACAATATTGCTCAAGATAGTGAATTTTATTTTTATTTATCTTATGATGCTGTGAATATGATAAACCTCTTCAACCAGAGTCATAATTAAAGTTGTTTTGATATAATTATTATTGGATTCCATTACAAAGAAGAGTGAAGCTAAGTGTTTCAAAAAAATCTCCAAAGACAAATTAATGTAAATTGAATAATCATTATCTTTGCTATCTTTCTCCCTACAATAACTTAGACAATCATGAAGCACTATAGAATTCAGAATATTCATGACTCTAGAAGGGTGTCATATAATTTATTTCTCTTAAGTCATGGATTGAATGGGTTTATTATTTCGTGAAGCATTTATTATAAAGATTAAAAGTTTTAATTGAAATTCGAGTATATGTATTTGACTTGTAATTAACTCGAACCTGACCATGACCAAACGAAGGGGCGAGAAGGCGGGGGCGCCGCCCCCACCCTCTCGGGGTCTGCGGGTCCCGCTTCGTGTGCGGTGTTGGGTCGATGTCGCCAATTACGCTACTTTTTCCGATCGTATTTTTGCTTCGTGATTAATTGTACTTCCCCCACACTTGTTTTATCGCATACTTTCTCAAGCAATGTGGAGACAAAATATTCTAAAAATAGAGAGTAGAATAGGTAACACACATTAATATAAAATAAGGCACTTTATTTATTTATGGTGGTGGTATAAAATAATTCAATAGACGCTTTAATGACCGAGCTAACGACGCCCTAGCTCATTAGGCTTTGTCCTAACAAAATGACTTCGACTTCGACCGACTCCTTTAACTAATCGGACTAGCGGAAGTGTGCCTTATTGGATAACTAGGCGCTTAATGCTGCCCTTCATTATTGAGGCCCCGAATTATTGCTTTGAGGGCTGCAACCTCTTCTTCAAGCTTGTCTTTGTCGCGCTTGAGGCTGCGGATTAACTTGAGATTAACCCCAACCTTCTTTTCTCGTCATCTATGAGCTTGTCCCTCGGCTTGTTAGATGTTTCCATCTCCTTGACAAGGTCGGAGAAGCCTTCAAGCTTCTCGTTAAGAGTGCGTAGGGTTGGTGCTAGCTGCTTGGGAACTTTCTCCGGTGCTAATCTTTGGTGCTGCTGCTCTTTTCTCTTAGGCTTTGGCTTAGGCGCGATGGGCTCGGTGTAGCATACCTCATCGGGGTTTGCACGAACTCCTTGAACGGAAGGGCGGCGGCATTGGAGTACTTAGCGCATATCGGCCGCCCCTTCTTGTCGGTCTCGACGCCACGAGTCGCTCATTAGGTCTTGGTGCAAAGAGCCGGGTACCCTTTTGGGGATAGCAATCGCTTTCCTTTAGCACCTCCTTTAAGCATCGGCCTTGCGGGTGGTGGAGGAAGAGCGGATGGATCTTGCACGTAGTAGACTTGCTCATGACGCTGGGGATCGTTGCAACTTGCTTCGGCAAGACGACGGCGAGAGGCTTCGGGCTGCTTGCGCGGGGACGAGGGCCTTCGAATCATCACTTTGGGGATCTTTGTCGAAGTCCGCGCCATAGGAGACGATCGCCTTGTTCGCCATTGCTAATAGATCTAGATTGGAGAGCTCTCTTTGAAAGGGAGAGGTGGCTGGTTATGGAATAAAGTTGAGGAGTTCTAGGTACGTATTTATATGGGTTTTCAGGAGACAGGATGAGGATAAAACCTAGGTTCTACGGGATCCGTACGAAAGGATATCCGACTGCGCGTGGATAATACGCGAATATACGTAGGAAGAGTGTAGAAGGACGTGAGACGAGAGTCGGGACGAGGGGGCACAGGGGGGCGCCGACCGGCCCCACCTAGGGCCCACTTCGGGTGCCCTTCCGCGGGGTACTTCGGACTCCTCCTATGTTTCTATTAGATGTATTTGTGGATAAAAATTCGTACCGAAATAAAATAGAACTTAATAAGTTGGTAACTGGATGAATTCGATTTCATCCACTACTCCTGAATTAAATGGCTCTAAATAAAGTTTAAGTCGGTGTCCATTTACCTTGAATAACGTACCTTCGTTTGATTGTAGAGTTATTGCTCCATGTGGTGATGAATTTACAACGGTGAAAGGTCCTTCCCATTTGCTCCTTAATTTTCCAAGCCCGAATAATTTAAACCTGGAATTAAAAAGTAATACCTTATCTCCTGGTGTAAACTCCTTCTTCTTGATCCTCTTATCATGCCATCTCTTCGTCCGTTCTTTGTAGATCTTTGAATTGTGATAGGCCTTTTCTCTCCATTCTTCTAATTCGATAATTGCATTTTCCTTTTTTCTCCAGACTTCTAGGTCCATGTTCCATCTTTTGATAGCCTAGTGAGCTTTATGTTCTAATTCGACCGTAAGTGGCGTGGTCTTGCCATATACCAATTGATATGGTGACATTCCCTAAGGTGTTTTATAAGGCGTCCTAAGATGCCCATAATCGCGCCGTAAGCGATCCTTCCATAAAGTTTCCATTTCATTCATTTGTTTTTCGGAGAATATTCTTGATTTGTTTATTGGACGTTTTACTGCGGCCCACTTGTCCGAGGATGATATGGAGTAGCGACATTATGTCGTATTCCATGAGCTTGTAGGTATAAGTGAAACTTCTTATCGATGAAATGTGTTCCTCCATCACTTATAACCATTCTAGGTGTTCCAAACCTTAGAAATATAACCTCTTCAAACATCTTCTTTGAGTGTTTTGAGTTAGCATTCTTGCATGGCATAGCTTCTACCCACTTGGATACATAATCAACTGCCACCAAAATGTACTCATAATTCTTTGACTTCACAAAGGGTCACATATAATCAATTCCCCAGGACATCAAAGAGCTCTATCTGAAGGTTGTTGGTGAGTGGCATAGTATCTCTTGCATTGATATTTCCGTGCCTCGACATGCTCCACATCTTCGGATGAAATCTTTCTTTGTCTTCATACATGGTTGGCCAAAAGAAACCACTCTGCCGGATTTTTGCATGAGTGCGGAATGCCCCATAATTACCTCCATATGGTGACGAGTGACATTTCGAATGATCTGCATGCCTTCCTCCACTGGTACACATCTTCTGAGTAATCCATCAGCGCATACCCGAAAGAGGTATGGTGGATCCCACATGTGGAGACGACTTTCATAAATGAGTCTTTTCTTATTTTCTCCTGGTGGCACGTATCCTGCGCAACCATAAAGTTGACAATATTCGCGTACCAAGGATCTGTCTTGGTCACTTTAAACAGCATGTCATCTCTTAATGAGTCATTAATAGGTAGTTCCTGAGGTTCTTTGAAATACATCCTAGATAAATGATCAGCAACAGGGTTTTCTATCCCTTTTCTATCTTTAATTTCCAAATCAAATTCTTGCAAAGAATAAGATCCATCTTATTAATCGTGGTTTAGCATCTTTCTTAGTGAGCAAATATTTAAGAGCAGCGTGATCGGAATAAACAATTATTTTAGCTCCAACTAAGTAAGACCTAAATTTATCAATAGCAAAGACAACAGCCAAAAGTTTCTTTTCAGTGGTTGCATGATTTAATTGTGCTTCTGTCATTGTATTGCTAGCGTAAGCAATTGCATGATGCGTTTTATCTTTTGTTTGTCCTAAGACTGCTCCTACAAACATAATCACTAGCATCACACATAATTTCAAAAGGTAAAGACCAATCAGGGGGTTGAATGATTGGTGCTGATGTAAGTGCTTTCTTAAGAATATTAAATGATTCTAAGCATTCTTCATCAAACTCAAAAGGTACATCCTTAGCTAACAATCGGTCATTTGTCTAGCAATTTGTGAGAAATTCCTTATAAATCTACGATAAAAACCACAATGACCAAGAAAATTGCGGACTCCTTTCACATTAATAGGGGAGGTAGTTGTTCAATTACTTCAATTTTAGCCTTATCTACCTCTATTCCTCTTTTCGACACTAGGTGTCCTAACACTATTCCTTCTCTAACCATAAAATGACATTTTTCCCAGTTGAGAACTAAGTGTTTTTCTTCACATCTTTGCAAAACCTTGTCTAAATTCTCTAGGCAATCATCAAAAGTTTTTCAATAAACTAAAAAATCATCCATAAAAACTTCCATGATTTCTTCTATCATATCGAGAAAATATAGACATCATGCATCTTTGAAAAGAAGCGGGTGCATTACATAATCCAAAAGACATTCTCCTATAAGCATAAGTTCCATAAGGACATGTAAAGGTGGTTTTGCTTTGATCATCAGGGTGGATAGGAATTTGGTGATATCCTGAGTAACCATCAAGGAAACAAAAGAAAGAATGATTTGCTAAGCGCTCTAACATCTCATCAATGAAAGGTAACGGAAAATGGTCTTTCTTTGTTGCTTTGTTGAGTTTTCTATAATCTATACACATTCGCCATCCAAAGGACAGTTCTCTTAGGTATTAATTCATTTTTATCATTTTAGACAACCGTCATTCCTCTCTTTTTAGGTACAACTTGCACAGGACTTACCCATTCGCTATGCGGCACGGGGTATATAATCCCTGCATGTAAAAGCTTTAGAACTTCTTTCTTTACTACATCCCGCATCGCATTTTGGAGTCTACGCCGAGGCTCTCTTCAAGGTGTAATTTCTGGATTGGTAGGTATGCGATGGGTGCAAAGAATGTGGGCTAATCCCTTTTAGGTCTTGGAGTGAATATCCAAAAGCAGCTCTATATTTTTCTAAAACAATTATTAATTTATAAGTCTCTTCATCGAAAAGTTTATCGCTTATAATTACAGGATATTCTCGATCATTATTTAGAAAAGCATATTTAAGACCGGATGGTAACGGTTTGAGCTCAATAGGAGGTTTAGGTGGCTCTAGTAATTCATCAAGAGGTTCGGGATCAACAAGGTCCTCCTCCTCTTCATCGATGAAGAACTGGGTATTATCTTCTAAATCGGGTTGAATTAAATCATTGAATTCAATAGCCTTAACCTCTTCTATTGGATCTAATTCGGAAGGGGCTCTCGCTTTAAATTTTCTTGCATGAGTTATAGGTATCGAAAAATTAAATCCTTTTCCAAGTTGAACATTTAATTTACCATCACGACCTTCTTGAAGAAGTTTTATTATGGGTACTCAATCATTACATCAAAATCCCACACATCAAAGATATAGAAATTTAGCAAAATACGGAAATCATTAATAACAATAGGAAGCGCACTCAAAACTCCTAAGTTAGGAATAATATGTCCTGAATAATTTTTAAATAATTTATTTGTAGGAATTAATGGTATATCTTTTAAGAATTTTCTAGCAAAGGTATATGACATAATGTTGACTCCTACAACTGGTTATATAAAGCTTCAAAAGGATATGAATCTACTTGTAACTTTATACTAACGGAGGGTGAACTGAGACAATTACTTGAGGGGATTGCTCGGATTCTATCAACCAATCATCTCCCAAAATAAAAATCAATTCCCTTGTTATTTCTCTTAGAAATTTTAAATCATCGAGGATGTGAAAGATTAGAATTGAAATCTCTAGAATGCTTTGAGGTTGAATAATTTTACGATAAAGTGTAGTATTCCCAAAATCATTAAAGAAATCATCCTCTATTTCAAACATCCACTCGAAATTTGGAATTATCTCATTAGCTAGCTTAGGTTTTGATTCAACTATAAATTGAGATGAATCGGGTAAAAGTTCATTTTCAGCTAACGAGAATTTTCTTCTAGCAACTCTTCTTTTTCTTCTGGGGAGATTATTTAAAATATTAACAAGAATAGTTTTAGCATGTTCAACAATAATATGCATAAATGCTCCACCCGAGGCCAAATTAAGATATTCCTTATTTCTATCATCAAGGCCTAAAAAGAAATGTTGTAAAAGCATGGGTTACGGTAAAGCAAGATTAGGTCCGAATTTACAAAACCATCAAAACGATCCTAAGCTTTGCCTAGCGATTCATTGTCTAATTGTTTAAATCCTATGATTTCAAATCGAAGTTTAGCGACCTTTTCTACTTTGGGAAGAATTTAAGACAAAAGTATTTTCGTAATGTTTCCCAATCTCCTTGACTACTCCCAACATGGCGATTATACCATTTCTTGGCTCGCCCGTTAATGAAAACGGAAAGAGTTTCCATCGTAAAGTTTCATCGGCCATGCCTTTAATGCTCGAACATGAACATGTCGCTCAAAATCGATTAAGTGGGAATAGGGGTTTTCGCTAGTATTACGTAAAAAGATGTATTCCTGAACTAATTTAATTAATCCCTGGCGTAGCTCATAGCCGATGATGTGATAGGTTTAGAAGATTCTATTGGTGGAGGTACGATCCCGAAGGTGCTCCATATTGATATAAAAGTTGAAATTCGTTGTCCATAATATTTTTATTATTTTTAATATAAAAGGATAACTATAGACTAAGATAGGCTAAATCAAAATCAACAAACCGTTCCCGACAACGGCGCCGAAAATGCTTGTTGGTATAAATTAACCGCACCTAAATAATGATTATAATCGATTATCCATAAGCGCCTGAGATATATCTTGATCGGCACTTCACCAAGATCAACCCGGTTTTAATATCGAACCCAAAGGAACAGTAGGTGAATTATGAAATAGCACAATACTCTTAATCTAAAAAGGGGGTACAAACAATCTAGAAAACTATTGAGAATGAGGAAATAGCTAATGTACTCTAGTTCTAACTACCGGTAAACTTTGTATAATATCGTCTTATCGGACCCGGTGACCTGAATAGGAGAAGAAACAGAGTAACCTACCTACCCGACACCTATAGGCCTATCAGGTCCTATCAACGGGAAGTGGACTACAGAGGATTCATCGCAGCTATATAAAGTCACCTACGCGAGCTACCACTATCCGGCCGATCGGGGGACATTCACAAGCAATCATAACCCGGACACCACGTCTACGCTACGAATACTACTCGACCTAGGAGCTACCCAAATCAAAGTACTCAATATAGTATGAGTTGCAAACCAAAGAACGAATATAAACAAATGCTCACTTGAATCGAATGGTAAATACAAAAGTACCTCGAACACGCTCCGGGCGAGGGAGCCGAATCCAGACGAATACGGCTCCTGAGGATGCTCCGACAGGCCGGGGCTCCTCCGAATCTCTACTCTTCTACTCTATCTCTCTAATCTCTATCTTGATTGCTAGCCTAGATCTAGTGGATCTCTATCTAAAAGCTCGATTCTTCATCTCTTGATCCGGCCTCCTCCGGGGGTATGGCCCTCCTTTTATAGCCGGTGGGATTGATACGCGCCGTTAGATCAAACCGACGTAGCAAGCGGCCAGGATGACTCCTCGGAGGCGGTGGAGGAAGGTTCGAAGGGGGGGGCGGCAAACCCTAACCCTAGGGGCCGCCCGGCGCGCAGGTGGGGCCGGCCGGCCCCACTTGGCGGCTTGGCCCCCCCCTGTTGCTTCGGTGTCTTACGGGTATTCCCGAACCCTCTGGTGATGTGCTTGCGTCGCGATCAAGTTTCATGGTAAATTAGCGCTTAAATCCCTCTTTTTTAGGCTTTTCCGGAAAATTCCCGAAAAATGCACAAATCACCAAAAACTTCGTGGAAATTGTTAATGGTAACCCAATGTCTCGGGAAGTGGTAATTACTAATAAATTTTGGGTGATAACAGGTGTCAACACCCGCCAAAACTCCGGAATGGCCGACCACCGCGACGAGGCGTCGCAAGACGTTTCCGGCCCCAACCTTCCCCCAGCACAGCCACTGGCGCAGGGCACCGTGATCCGATTCGGGGATCTCGCTCAGCCGCCGTCGCCACCACGCCAGCCATTCGGCATGGCCAATGCTTGCTTGCCTACGTGCGCAGCGTTGGTCTCCATCGCCATGGGAACCCGGAGGAGGCATCCGCGCCGTCGGCGCTCCACGGAGCACCCCGACGCGACATCCCCGCGGATCCATCCACGCCTACGAGGAGTACTTGATTAGGCGGGAGGAGCACCGACACCACTCCGGCCGCGCGCCACACCCACCCGATCCGGCGTTACCTCGAGGATCACGGAGCCCGGGGGTTCATCTCGGGAGCACGCCCTCGCCTTCGGCTACCCCGACTCCGACTCCCGGACGACATGTGCGATCCAACTCGTGAATGCTTTCACGTGGAGATCGGCGAACTTCGGCGTGGCGGCAACGGCAACGGCGACGGCGACCAGGGCCGTGATCCCGGCCCGCCGCAGAGGAAAAGCGGCTCCGGCGGGCGCAACACCTGAGGACCCTAGCGTCCCGGCCTCCGGGCTAGGGGCCCACACAGACTCCAGCAGCGTCTGGGCCCCTCCCGGACCGGCGAACTACCGGCTACCCCTCGAGGGCCACGGCGTCCCGCTATCGAGCGGATTCGGGAGCAGGGGGACAGGCTCGAAAGGGCAAATCGCCTGTTACGACAGGAGATAGAAGCGTCATGGCGTGCCCACCGTGGCGGCGCGCAATCCTAGCCTCGCTGCTCGCGGCCACGCCAGCGTGGCGCCAGCGGAAGGATCGTCAACGGCGAGGGTGGAGAGCGTCCCCCATCTTCCCACGTGCAAGTCATAACGTCGCGGCGGCTGCCCTCCTCGTCCCGGCGATGCCGTAAACCATCCACCCCAGAGGGGCGACGGATTCGAGATGATCCGTGAGACTATCTCGAGACCATTTGCTGTCCAGCCCGGTAAAGCTTCGACCTCCCGACATCGGGCACCGAGGGACGGGGAGGGCGGAGAGCGCCCACGCCACGAGCGAGAAGCCTCGGTCCATCAGGACCCATCGCGGAGGTCGATCCGCGGCGTCTTTTCAGACAACCGCGGCAGCATCGACGATGGTGACGCACGCAACGCCATCAACAACGCCGCGAAGGAAGCCGGAGCACGGGCGGGCACGACCGCCCGACCCACGCAGGTGGCGGCGCGATAGCGGCGAGGACCGTGATGATGCCGATCCCCCCTGGGACCCCGCGCCTTCAGCCGGGAGATCCGCAACGCACGGTTCCCTTTCCGGTTCCGACAGCCGGCCAACCTTGCCAAATACTCGGGGGAAACGAACCCTGAGGATTGGATCAACGACTACCGCCTGGCATGCCAGCTTGGCGGCACGGACGATGACCGGCTCATCATCCGCAACCTCCCGCTTCACTTGGGTGATTCGACGCGCGCTTGGCTGGAGCATCTTCCCACCCACACGATCCGTGACTGGTCCGAACTAGTCAGGGTTTTTGTGGGGAATTTCTAGGGCACGTACGTGCGCCCGGGGAACTCGTGGGATCTCCGCAGCTGCCGCCAGAAGCCCGACGAGACGCTACGGGACTTCATCGGGCGCTTCTCGAAAAAAGTGCAGAGCTGCCCAACGTGGCCGGCACCGCCATCATCAGCGCGTTCCTTGACGGCACGACCTGCAAGGAGCTCATCCATGAGTTGGGACGGAAGATGCCAACCACCGCCAACGAGCTGTTCGAAGTGGCGACAAACTTCGCCTCCGGTGAGGAGGCGGTGGGGGCGATTTTCTGCAACAACAGCAACAAAGGGAAGCGGAAGGAAGACGATGCCAAGGGGGAGGCACCCCGCAACCCCAGGAAGAACAAGAAGAACAAGTGCAAAGGGAAGAAGGGCAAAAGGGAGGCGGACTCCGAAGACGACATCGTCGCCGCGGCCGACCGCAAGGCCCCCCGAGGCCCCCCGGGGCCCGGGGCCTTCGACGACATGCTCAAAAAGTCCTGCCCTTTCCATAAATTCCCCTTCAAGCAGACTATGGGGGAGTGCGACTTGGCCTGTCGCTTCTATCAGAAGCTTTCCCCGCCTGAGGACAAGAAGAAGAAGGAGGGGGAAAACAAAGGCGAGGAGTTCCCGAGGTCCATGACGTCTTCATGGTCATCGGGGGGCTAGCCGGCCGAACCTCACCCCGCGCCAGATCAAGCGCGAACGTCGAGAGATATTCTCGGTACACCCCACCACTCCGCAGTACCTGCCGTGGTCCGCCGACGCCATCACCTTTAGCATCGACGACCACCCGCTCTACGTGCCGAAGCCAAGGCGGTACCCGCCGTGGTCGACCCCATTGTCGGGCAACGTGCGGCTCACCAAGGTGTGCCGATGGATGGCGGAAGTGCCCTTAACACCCTCTACTCCGAAACCCTCGGCTTGTTAGGGATAAAGCGCTCACGGCTTCGGCCCAGCTCTCCCTTTCGGGGTATAGTGCCGGGTAATGCTTGCCTGGCCCCTCGGGCTGATCGACCTCCCGGTCCGCTTTGGGGCACGCCGTCGAACTTTTCGCAAGGAGGTCATCACCTTCGACGTGGTTGACTTTCGAGGAACCTATCACGGAATCCTCGGACGTCCCGCGTATGCGAAGTTCATGGCTGTCCCCAACTACACTTACCTTCTCCTCAAGATGTCGGGCCCCAATGGCGTCATCACCGTCGGCTCCTCCTACGAGCACGCGTTCAACTGCGACGTCAAGGCAGTCGAGCACGCTGAGGCTGTGGCGATCTCCGAGGCCCTCGACACCAAGCGTCACGCCGGCGCATTCGAGCCGTCCGACGGAGTGAAGGAGGTCCCGCTGGACCCCGCCTCTCCATCTGGCAAGGCGGTGAAGATCTGCGCCTCCCTCGACCCGAAATAGGAAGTTGTGCTCGTCGACTTCCTCCGCGCAAACGTCGACATCTTTGCGTGGAGTCCCTCGGACATGCCGGGCATTCCGAGGGAAGTCGCCGAGCACTCCCTTGACATCCGGGCCGGGTCCAAGCCGGTGAAGCAGCGTCTGCGCCGATTCGACGAGGAGAAGCGCAGGGCCATTGGCGAGGAGGTGAACAAGCTTTTGGCGGCCGGGTTCATCAAGGAGGTGTTCCACCCTGAGTGGTTATCTAATCCTGTACTGGTTAGGAAAAAGAGTGGGAAATGGAGGATGTGTGTAGATTATACTAGTCTAAATAAAGCATGTCCGAAAGTCCCTTTTCCCTTACCACGTATCGATCAGATAGTCGACTCCACTTCGGGGTGTGAACTCTTATCCTTCCTTGATGCCTATTCCGGCTACCACCAAATCAAGATGAAGGAGTCCGACCCAGCTCGCGACTTCCTTCATCACCCCTTTTGGTATGTCTTTGCTACGTGACGATGCCCTTCGGGCTCGAGAACGCAGGGGCCACGTATCGGCCGGTGCATGCTTTGGGCGTTTTCGGTGACCACATCGGCGAAAACCGTAGAGGCCTACGTCGATGACATCGTGGTCAAGACCAAGGAGGCCGACGACCTCATCTCTGACCTTGAGGTCGCTTTTCAGTGTCTCAAGGCCAAGAGCGTCAAGCTCAACCCCGAGAAGTGTCTTCGGGGTCCCCCGAGGCATGCTCCTCCGGGTTCATCGCTCAAGCGGCATCGAGCCCAACCCGGAGAAGGTAAGCTGCGGTAACGAGCATGGGGCCGATCAAGGACTGAAGGGCGTGCAATGAGTCATGGGCTATCTGGCGTCTCTCGAGCCGCTTCATCTCACGGCTCGGCGAGAAGGGCCTGCCCCTCATCGCCTCCCCGAGAAAGTCCGGCGCTTCTCACGGACCTCCGAGGCCCGGGAGGCCCTCGACAAGCTCAAAGCCGCCCTCACCAGCGCCCGATCCTCGTCCCCCCTGCCGAAGGAGAGCCCCTCCTCCCGTACGTTGCCGCAACGACGCAGGTGGTCAGTGCGGCCATCGTCGTCGAGAGGCGGGGAGGAGGGCCACACCCCGCCGGTCCGGAGGCCGTCTACTTCATCGGCGAGGTGTTGTCCGAGACCAAGATCCGCTACCCGCAGATCCAAAAACTGCTCTACGCGGTGGTCACGACCGGCGCAAGCTCCGGCACTACTTCAACGCCCACCCCGTGACGGTGGTCTCCTCCTTCCCGTTGGGGGAGATCCTCCAAAATCGGGAAGTCTCGGGGCGGGTCGCCAAGTGGTCCGTTGAGCTCATGGGAGAAACCCTCTCCTACAGCGCCATGGAAGGCCATCAAATCTCAAGTCTTGGCTGACTTCCTCGCCCGAGTGGACCGATACTCGGCTACCGCCGCCCCGGCTCAGGCGGAGTCTTTGGGCGATGTACTTCGACGGGTCCCTGATGAAGACTGGAGCCGGCGCTGGCCTCCTCTTCGTCTCCCCCCTCGGGGTGCACATGCGACACGTAATCCGCCTCCACTTCCCAGCGTCAAACAACATGGCGGAGTACGAGGGCCTACTCAACGGGTTGAAGATCGCCATCGAACTCGGCATCAAGCGCCTTGATGTCCGAGGGGACTCGCAGCTCGTCATCGACCAGGTCATGAAGGACTCAAGCTGCCACGACCCCAAGATTGACCCTGCGTCTTTGCAAGGCGGTGCGCGCGCCTGAAGACAAGTTCGAGGGCCCCGAGCTCAACCACATCGTCCGCAGGTACAACGAGGCCGCCGACGAACTTCGCCAAGATCGCCGCTTTGGAAGAGCCCCGGTTCCCCCGACGTCTTCACCAAAGACCTCGCGGCTCCCTCCATCACGCTCGGCCCGAGCGGAGGAGGCCACGGAGAATCGCTCCGACCCCCCCTCGGGGGCTGGGGAGATGTCCGAGGCCCCCTCTGTGACCGAGGCCCCCTCGGTCTCTGAGGCGTTCTCGGCGTCAAACCCCGAGGTCATGGAGATCAACGGGGAGGATCCGGAAGCCGACCCCAAGCCGGACTGGAGAAAGCCATACCTCGATTGGATCATCCGGGGAGCCCTCCCCGAGGACTTCAATCAGGCCAGGCGCATCGCGAGAAGAGCAAAGTCCTTCGTCGTCATCGAGGGGCGACCTCAACAAGCGAAGCCCATCGGGGGTCCTGCAGCGATGCGTCACGGTCGAGGATGGCCTTGCCCTGGTTCGCAAAATCCACGCCGGGGTGTGTGGCCACCACGCCGCTCCCCGCTCCCTCGTCGGCAGCGCTTTCCGGCAGGGATTCTACTGGCCAACCGCGGTCGCTGACGCCACCGAGGTAGTGCGCACCTGCGAAGGATGCCAGTACTACGCTCGTCAGACGCACCTACCGGCTCAGGCACTCCAGACCATCCCGATCACATGGCCCTTCGCCGTGTGGGGTTTGGACCTGGTAGGACCCCTCAAGAAGGGGCCCCGGGGCTTCACTCATCTGCTTGTCGCCATAGACAAGTTCTCCAAGTGGATCGAGGCGCGCCCCATCACCAACATCCGGTCCGCACAGGCGGTGCTCTTCTTCACCGATATCACCCACTGCTTTGGAGTCCCGAACTCCATCATCACCGACCACGGCACCCAGTTCACGGGGGCAAAGTTCTGAGACTTCTGCGACGAGCACCAGATACGCATCGTCTGGTCCTCGGTGGCGCACCCTCAGATGAACGGTCAAATGGAGCGGGCCAACGGGATGATATTGCAAGGGCTCAAGCCTCGGATTTTCAACAAGCTCAACAAGTTCGGCAAAAGATGGCTCGACGAGCTCCCCTTGGTCCTCTGGAGCCTCAGGACGACGACGAGCCGGCCTACAGGGTTTACGCCCTTCTTCCTGGTGTACGGCGCTGAGGCCATTTTGCCTACCGACTTGGAGTTCGGATCCCCGAGGCTCAAAGCCTACGACGAGGCCCGCAACCAAGTAGCTCGAGAGGACTCGCTGGACATGCTTGAGGAAGCTAGGGACATTGCCCTCTTACACTCGGCAAGATACCAGCAGTCCCTCCGACGCTACCATGACCGGGTCGGGTCCGACCGAGACCTCAAGAAGGGCGTCTGGTGCTCCGTCTTCGTCAAGACAACAGAGGGCGCCACAAGCTCACGCCCATTTGTAACACCCCGGTGTTACGTTAACCAAAACCTGCCATGTCATCATCATCATTGCATAAGCATCCATGATTAGAGAACCCTAAATCAAACATTTAAAATGAGTTTACAATTCTAGGGTTTGATTTGAGTTTTTCTATGTCACATGTGTATGTGTTGATATTTAAATTCCACTCACAATTTTAATTTTGGTTATAAAAACAATCAACTAAAACCAACCTTGATGTTTGCAAGTGTTTGGCTAACCCTAACTCACACCCCAAAGCTGTTTTACAAGTCAAATGAGGTGTAAGAAAGAATCAAATTTGAATTTGGAATTCAAATCCTAAACCTTAGCTTGAGAGGCTAAGTGTGGAAATTGAATATCATTTTCAAAGTTGATGAGCTAACTTTAATAAATTTTCTAAATAAAGGTTGCTAACCATTGGCATTATTTCAAAGTATGAAGTTTGTACTTTAAAAAGAGTGCCATTGGTTGAGTTTTGAAAAAAGTGCCACAACATCACTAATTATTTGCCCAAAGATTCAATTTGAAAAACTTTGCAAAAAGGGAGATTTTCAATGTGTTTTTGCCCCCTTTACAATTTCATCTCAAAATATTCAAAATTTGGGGAAACTCCAAAAATACAGTTTGTGCGTCTCTTTGAGCTCTACAACTTTGGAATAGAAAGTTTTTCAAGTTTTTGAATAAAATATGAAGTAATTTCAAAAGTTATTTGAATTAGAGTTTGTCCCCTTTTGAGTTTTAAACTCTAATTCAAAAAGTATTTGGTTTCATGAAAAACTCCCTAAATGAAAATTGTAGATATTGAGAAATAGAACAACTTTTATTTTTGAAGATTTTCATCTTTTATTCAAAATTTGAAAGTAATTTTGAAATTCCCAAAGTTAGGGTTTTGTCCCTTTTCAAATTTGAAACTCAAATTCAAAAACTAGTTTGAATCTGACAAAACTTCTTTAATGAAAGTTGTAGAGCACAAAATTTTGAGTCAACTGTATTTTGGGATATTTTTTGTGTACAGTACAATTTTTGAAAATAATTTCGAAAATAGAAAAATGTGCTGGCTCGCTACGGTGAGGAGAGGGGGGGGGCACCTCATCGGCTGCCCATGCCGGCCGGTCGGCCACCGTCGCCGTGGCCGTTCGGCGCCTTCCCGCCTTTCACGCGACGCCGTCCAGCTCGTCGTCGTCGCGAACCTCCCTTCCACTGTCCAGCTCACCGTTGGACTATAAAACCAACTCCACGGCCGTCGGTGCTCCTTTTCCCTCCCATCGCTCACCGCCGGCCGCCGCTTGCCTTGCAAAATTCGAGCAACACCCACGATCACCGCTCAATTGCTCCGGTCATCCTTTCCGCCTTGCCCTTGCGCATCCTTGGAGCTGCTAGTCGCCGTTTGGAATCACCGGTAGCCCTGGCGACGTCGTCTTCTCCAACTCGGCCGGATCGCCGCCCCGCGAGCCATCGTCCTCTGGTCGGGGCAACTCCGTGCCTACCAACTCCATCCCCGGCTTGTCTTAGTTTCATGGTTGGATGCTAATCACTATCGGCTTGTCCGTTGGCGCGAAGGAGTCCCCCGCCAGCGTCGGAACACCGTCATCTTCCTCGGTTCGCGCCCGCCCCGCGATCCTTTGCTACCGCCATCAAACACCCTCCGCCCCTCTCAAGCTCGTTGCATCTTTGTTTTGAAGCTGTGGTGAGCTCCCGAGCATGACCGGGTGTTGGTTGCGTTAGAATCGCCGTAGTTTGGTCGGAACGCCGTGAGCACCGGTGAGCTTCACCGTCGCCGTGGTTGCGCTCACGGTCGTGCATAGCCGATCCCGCTCCGGAAGTCGTGTGCGTGCGGTGCCGAAGATTCGCCTTGGAGTGCCGATCACGTTGGTACACTCGATGCCGCCGGAGGAAACTCCGGTGGGCTCGTCCGCCGTCCGCCGTGTGCCGCCCGAGCCGCCATGGCTGCCGCCATGCGAGCTCCGGTGAGGGAGAGAGAGCGTGTGATAGCTCGTTAGGTGCATCTCGGAGTGAGGAATCCGTTTTTGTGATCGGTTACCTTTGGAGGGGTCGCCGGTGGCGAGTTGCGCCGTCGGCCGTCGCTGTCGCCGCGTCGGAAAAGAAGAAGAAGAGAGGAGGAAGACGCCGCCGACAAAGGGTCGGGTCCAACTGTCGAGCCGAGAGAAAGAGAGGGCGCGGGGAGGCGCGCAGGCAGGCGAGGGCAGCAGCTGTGCTTTGGCGGGCCGGCCCAGGCCGCCTGATGGCCCGCGAAGAAAGAAGTTTTTGTTTTTCTTTTTCTTTTTGTATTTTAAAAAGGGTGTATTTCATCTTTTTTGTATTAATTTATTTTGGGCAGATAAAAATGTAAGAAAAAATATGTATGTGCTCTCTGTGTTGTGCTCTACACCAGAAAAATACTAACTCTGAGTTTTCAATAAAATTTAATTATGCTTTAATTTGCTTCTTTAATTAATAAATGCAATTTCAATGATTTTTAATAAATAAAATATAAGTCCAAAAATTATGAAATTTGTTTTGTGTGCTAATTAGAGTATGATGATCTTAATTATGAAGTTTGATCCTGTTTTGATTAAATTTTGTATTATGCTTAATTAATCCCTTTATAAATTAATGTTTAATTAGTTAATCCTTAATTTAATTAAGGTTTAATTAATCTTCAATTAGTAAGTTAATTAGTGGCTTTCAACGACTGTAAAATGGTCAATAAATTAGTAATCATCTCTAATCACCATTAGGGTTGCTTGATTTTGGGATTGAGTGATGACCCTAGGTCATTAACCCTAATGACCTTCGGCATTTCATGTTGATTGTGTGTCGCTAGTCCGTCGTCGTCGACGCTAGTTATACCTTCCTAATGCAAGGGTACCGTGAAGGAAAGTTGTACTCAAGATCGATTAATAATCGTTGCATCATTATCGCATGTCTTTATCACTGCATCGTAATCATGCATTTTTGTCGTGTAGCTGTCGGCTCTGAGGAAGGGGTTGATCCAACTCCCGTTCTCGAAGAAAGTGATCGTCGTGAGGAGGTTGGATCTGATCTTGGTGATTGGGTAGTCGATCCTCACTTCATCGAGCCCCAAGGCAAGCCCCGGATGCATTCAAACCCGTCCTTGTATTTCGAAAGTTTTTATGATTTCATGTGATGATATAATGCATTAGGTGTAGGAGTTGTGTGCTATCCTACTTTGATGCATTTATCGTACCTTGTTACATTACCCTGTACACCTGTTTTGATTTTGAAATGCTTAGTTGCGCTTAGCCTTGCTACTAGTGTAGGTTTTGATAAATTGTTTTCAAAAGATGATAACAATACTCCCTGAAGGGAATTTACGAAAACCTGATGTTGCTTGTTGTTTATCCTTGTTCCGACGGGGTCAATGGTATACAACAAGAACATGATGATGAGTAACTTCGAGGCGTCGGTGGAGTGACTTTTTGCATCGGGGAGGGGCTATTGCCACGGTGTAGTGTCGTCCACTTGTGTCGGTTAAGGACCGTCCGTTGTTTGGCGCCGGGATCATGAGGTTATTGGATAGTACTAGTCGCATGCTAATGGCGGTAAGCTCCACTTGGACTATTCGTTACTAGAGCGGATAGTAGCGTGTACCATCCTACGATGCGCACCGCCCGAAGTGACCGAGCGGCCGTAGTGAGGTGGTGTCTTGTACACCCGTTCTAGTATGGAGAAATCTAAGCGTTGAGTTGATGTATGTAAGATGTTGAGTCCTACATACATCGTGTGGCTAGAAGCCCCAGTGGGTATATTAAGCGATTCGAATCGTCGTGTGCTCCACGATATGGGAGCCGTGATCCGAGTCCCTGCATCGTAGTAATAATGAAAGTCCGAGTATGAGAGTTTTGAACCCGGCATATGTTTGATAAGTGATTGTTAAAGTAAGGATTGGCTTAGTCTCTTTTTCGCAAAAGGGTGTCTTTTGATCTTGCTAAAGCCTCACCTTGATTCCTATTAGCCAAAGATCCCCGAGTCTTCTCCCCCACTTTTTGGTCGGGTAAGTCTTGCGGAGTACTTTTGTACTCGGGGTTTGTTCCACCCATTTGCGGGTGAACCGCATGGACAAGAGTGCTACGGCCCTTGTTGCATGACGGTTGTCGAAGAAAGTAACCGATGAAGAGTGAATTGAGTGGCCTCACAGGCGGGGGCACTTTGGTTGTGTGATCTGTAATAAAGTCATATAATGATACTTCCGCTAGTTTGTAATAATAACACTCTGGTTTGTATAAGTTTTGTAAAAAGTTTGTAAGTTAAGTTATTGTAAGTCTTCCGCTACTCTGGTATTTGTATATGAAAACTGTTGTAATCTTTGTGATGTCTCTGTAAGTATCGATCCCGAGTGATCGTGGTTTATCGGGGATTCACCCGACGGAACATTCTAGATTATGTGGTGCACAATTACGGTGACAGAGGTCTTAGTGACAATGTCGGTGCTTGTGGGCCATATAATTTAGAAGGTTCTCGCCACAACCCGCCTTGGGAGGGACCCTTCATCATCGCCGAAGTCCTCAAGCCAGGGCACATACAAGCTCGCCAATGAGGCCGGTGAAGTCCTCAACAACGCTTGGAACATTCAACAAACTACGCCGCTTCTACCCTTAAGCTTCCAAGTTTTTACATATAGTTGTACTCCATGTTTCTCAAAGAAGAATGGGAAGCACTTCTCATTTTTTACAATTTTTACGCAAACGAGAAACATGTCCAAGGCCCTCGGGGGCTGAGGACCTGAACTATACTTACGCCACCTCGAGTCTAAGGGAGACTCGGCCGATCCATCAAAGCCGAGCCTCCCTCGGGGGGCTAAACAGGGGGGGGACCCCCTCTTGAAAGGCACTCTGCAAGCACACTACTTTTTTTGCTTATCGTTTCTTTTTGAACACTTTCGTCTTTGAAGATCCCGAACGCTTAGAAAAGGGGTAACTAAGGGAGGCGTCTTGAAACCTAGGGCCGGTTGAGCCACGGGGTCACTTACGCCCATGCTCTACAAAGACTCCTACTCACTTTGCCATAGGGACGAAGGAACTTCATGCTTTGGGGGGGATCGCTCCAAACGTCGGGGGCGGGCAAAGCTACAAGGCCTCCCACGCCCCAGCGCTACGGTGCCTCTGCTTACCACCCTTGACTAAGGAACGAACCTCTAAACTCAATGCCCTCGCAAAGGGCCCTAATCTAAAATGCAAGGCGAGGTTCAAAGGCACGGAAAATAGGCAAAAAACGATCAACAAATCATAAGGCCTCGACGGGCCAAAGTTTTAGTCGACACAGACAAAACAAAATACTAATCAAGTTTTTTACATGGGCACACTCGGCCCAAATTACAGAATTTACTGGGGGGCATCCGACCCCCCTCCTTCCCTGGCGTCGGCATCCGCGGCGTCAGTAGCGTCGGCCCCTTCAGCAACATCAGGGAGGATAGCCGTCTGGAAGTGCCCGACCAGCGCAGTCGTGGCTTCTTCAGCCTGCTGGAGCAGCTCGGCGAACACCTCTCCCTCGCGACCCTCCTCGTCCTCAGCGACGACAAGCCCCTCGGAAATTTTGGGGAGGTCGAGGTCGTAGTGAGAGAGGGTCATCGCCAGGGTGTGCGACACGCCGGTCCGAAGGCCGGACTGAAGGGCGGCGGCGGACACAGCGCCTCCACTCGTCACAGGCAACGCCTCCAGGCGCCCCAGTGGGCTACTGCCGGCGGGTTCACCGGCCTCGACCACCGTGCAAACGGCTCGGACCTTCTCCTTCGGGGACGTCGAGCTTCGCCTGCCTCGGCGAGGAGTAGGCCGCCTGCACCGCACCAAGGGCCGCCGCTTGCTCCGACGACTTCCTCCTCAGCTCTGCATCCGCCAGGGGTCAATCTCTGAGCAAGAAGGCAAGGATATGATTGCCCAAAAACAAGACTTACCTTCCGTTTGCACCACCTCCTCCGCCAGCTGCACATGGAGCTCGTTGACCTCATTCAGCGCTTGACCAAGCTCGGCCCGCACCATGGTGACATCATTGACAAAGAGCTGGTGGTCAGTATCCATGTTCACCAGGTTCTCCGTCAAGGTCCCAATGGTGTCGGACGCCTGGACAAGCGCCGTCCTCATCATCTCCTTCTCGGCTCGGAGCTGGTCGAGCTCCGACGACCGCTCCTTCAGGGCCTTCGACAAGAGGGTGTTCTGCTCCCGAGCCTCGGAGGCCTCAACCTTCAGGTCCGAGACAAGGAGGCGGAGGCCGGCGTTCTCCTCGTTCCGGGCAGCTAACTCGGTGCGCAGCCGGTTTGCCTCCTGCCGCTGAAGGTGGAGCGCCTCGTCGAGGCCGGCCCTCAGCCGGAGAAACTGCGATTTCTCCCGGGACAACTTCGCCAGATCCTGAGACGACAAGAACCAGCGGGTTAGCCGTCTTCGGGTGCCCGTGTCAAGGTAAGGATTCGGTCATGAGTATTTATAATACCTTCAACACGTCAGGGAGGTCCCTCGAGAAGATCGGCGAGAGCAGACGAAGCAGGTCTTCGGCCGACTGCATGAACTTGCCAGTCTGCTCCCACCGAGTTTGCTCTAGGGCGTCGTCCAGCACATAGACCGGCCGGTCCTCCGGGTCCCGGCGGTCCGACCAGACGATCCGCGGCGGCTCCTTCTGGAGCGCGTCAAAGCGGACCACCTCCCGGCTGGAGGACCCCTCGGCAGGCGCCGCAGTCGACGACCCCGCACGATCGCCACCCGAGGAAGCCGTGTCCGCAACGGCCACATCTTCCCCCGCGCGGGGGCTCCTCCGAGGAGGGGACCTCCACCACCTCCTGCGTCGTGGCGCGACCCAGGGGCGGAACTGGCGCCCGCTCCTCCATGACCATGTCAGTAGCGGCCACCAGGGCAGGCGCCGTCACGACTTCCACGACGGGCGTTGCCGAGGCCTCCGTACCAGGTGCCTGCGTCCCCTCTCCGTCACGGGCGGGGGGTGGCTCCCTGGACGACGGCGCCTCGACCGCCTCTCCCTCGGTCGCCGGAGGCGGCACCACCACAGGGGCAGAGGAGGCGCCCGCCGTCCCGGCCCTTCGCCTCAGCTGCTTGCGCGGAGCAAGCGGGGCCGGAGCCGGGGCCGTCTTGCGTTTTTGGCTACGGTGGCGAGAAGGGCGGGACTTCAGAGGAAGAAATGAAACAAAAACGATGGAAGACTTAAGGAAGGAGAGATACTCACCCGGTGACCGGCGGCTGGAACAATCGGCTCGCCGGAGCCGTGCTCGTCGGGGCTCGGACTTGAGGTGTCCTCGGCCCGCGCGACTCTGGGGTCGCAGGCACAGGATGCCGACCCTCCGGCGTCGCCGCCTCCTCGGGTGAGGCCCGCGCTTCACCCTCGGCGGTCCTCCTCGCCACCTCAGGCCGCTCCGGGGGTGGGTCCGAGCCGCCCCCGACCGGGCTGGCCGGGCGGACGACTCGGAGGGGCCTCATCCCCCCCGACGGGGTCACGTCTCCAGCCGCCCCGGCCGTGGCCTCGGTGGAGTGAAGGGCAGGGGCGGCGTCCTTCAACGGCCATGGCGACCACCCTCCCTCTTCACGGGAGGGCGATGTGGCCCTGGGCTCAACACGCAGCCTCGGCCCTGAAGACGCTGAGGCCGAAGCCTGCGTGCTGGACTTCTCTGCTGCCTGCCTCTGCGGCACATCACCAGGAGCCGGGGGCAGAACCAACGACTCCTTCAGCCTCTCATCCTCCATGAAGCCGAGGAAGTCGTAATCCTCCCCCTCATCATCATCATCATCGGCGCCGGTGGTACCGGAGGGTGTCGGCTCTCGAGGGAGTCCCTCTTCCTCCTGCCGGCGCCGCAGCTTGTCCAGGGCGCGCTGCTCGCTCTGCTTACGGACATTCCTATCCGACTTCTTCTTCTTCTTCTCCCTCTGCTTCTCCGCGTGGGCCTTGTTCGCCTCTTTCTCCGCGGAGATGGGGGGCTTGGACGCCCGCAGCTTCCCGGCCAATCCCTGCAAAGAAAAGAATAAGATGAGGATAAAGGGGAGGATGCGAACATCAACAGCACGAACACGACCACAGAAACTTACCACGGAGATGGCATCCGGGTGGGGGCGCATCGCAACCTTGTAGAGGTTGGAGACGTCTGTCACCGTCGCCGCCTTCTTGGTCCGCTCGATGACCTCGTCGTGCTCGAGGTCGACGGACGACATCCTCGCCCCGGCCCAAGGGCTGCCTTCCCTCATGTCAAACAGGCAGGGTCGCCTCTCCATAAGGGGCGGGGACTCGCCGCCTTTGTGGAAGGCAGCAATGACAACTGATGCGCCCAACCCCTTGTGGGTCGGCCCCTCAAAGCGCTGAACACCTTCTTCAGTGGGGTAGTCCTCTCCGGGATAATCTCCTCCTTCCACCTCGCGGGCTCCGCGTCGAACACCCTCCCCGTGTAAGCGGGCAGATGACCGAAGTCGTTCTGGAGGTAGAACCACTTCGCGCGCCAGCCGCGGTTGGAGGAGGCGAGCTACGCCGGATGTAGGAATCCCGGTTGCGAGCCCGCAATCTGCAGTATGCGGCCCCGGCACGGACGGACGTCCTTTTCCTCTTCTCGACGCCTTTGAGGTAGAGGCGCCCTCGAAGAAGTGGAGCCAGAGGTCCCGGTGGGCCTCGACCCCCGAGATAGCCCTCGCACAGGGCGACAAACACCGCCATGTGCGTGATGGAGTTGGGGTTGAGGTTACTGCGGCTCCGGGCTGTAGTACTCGAGATGGCCCTCAAGAATCGACCCACCGGCATTCCGAACCCGTTCTCATGGAGCGCCGTGAAGCTCACGACGTATCCCGGTGGCGGGTGCGGGGGCAGTGGTCGGCCGGCGGAACTATCCACTCCGGCGAGGCGTTGTCGGCGCAGGCGCGGAGAAGCCCGTTCCCCACGAGCGCCACCCGGCTCCGGCGGCGTCACGGAACTTCGTCTCGCACTCCTCCACGCCGATGATCTCGGGTCTCGATGCCATGGCAACGGGCGGCCGAGCGGGTGCAGTGAATTCTCTCTTTTCTCGCTCCCTTTTTCTCTCTCGGCGGCGCTCGAGCGGATGGCGATGGCGGAGGGAATGAAGGCGGGCGCAAGGGCGAGAAGGCGAGAAAGGAAGCCAAACGCCGCCACGCTAGGTACTTATACCTTAAACCCCCGGTCGGTTCATCTACCCGCATTTAATGCGCTTGTCGCGCCTCGGGATTCCCTACTCAAGTGCACGTCACATGGAGACCCGGGCGCCCGGACGCGGGTGGCCACAACCACCACGGGCCCGCGCGCCTCATGCACACCCGCAGATTTTTTCTCCGCATAGGATCGACACCGCGGAACCCGAGGACTGGCGACGCAGCGCGGCTCGGTGGCGGCCGCGGCACACGCCACCGTCCACGCCCCCCCCCGGGCCCGAGCACACGCGGTGCGTCGAACCGCCTCGGTCGTGGGGCCCACCACCTCTTACGAACAGGTGGCGCGGCGGTGCTCACCGCCCCGGAGAGACGCCTAAAAAGACGTGCCCACGTCCCCACGACGGGATTTCCACGGCAAGCGTTTCCTTCTCCCACGGAAGGAGCACAGGCGGCGCCCATTACGGTCCCGAGGTTCGTGGGCTGGCCCACTAAGGGGTTCGACACCACCTCGGGGCAACAGAGTCGGGGATGGCTCGAACGGACTCATACACGTTCAGCCCTACACAACAGGGGATCGTCCCCGACGCCAGATCCAAGGCCGGGCGAGGCGATGCGAGTTAGGGGGATCCCGCGCGGGAGTGCATCGAGCCCTCGGGACCTGGCGGACGGGACCCGGGCCCCGCCTCGGACATACCTTGCAGGCTCTAATGGAATGCGCCTCCGGGCCCAGCCAACCCCTAGCGAACGGGGCACGGGCATTCCACTTGGATTTACCCGTTAACGACTCACGGGATCTAGTTGTGTGCGGCACCTACCGTCGACAAAGATGACAAAATCCACCCTCCTCCCCGCGGAAGGGATGCGTGAGGGCGTCTTACGAAATTAACGACCAAGTACCGGCCGGCCGCCCCACGCCGAACGGGGCTCGGGGGCTACCCCGGCATAGTGGCCAAGGCCGGGAAACGTCACCTAACTACGCGCCCATGCCTCCCTGACGAGCCGACGGGCCCTGGGGCTCGGCACACGACGGAACACTCGACCTAAACACGCACAAGCCCTGGAGAAGCACCCACACTCCTCCGAGGCCTCGGGGAGCACCGGCGGGTGCGCTCGCCCCCCCACCGGAGAATATAGCCTCGGAGACAAGCAAGCACCCTCGCCAGACATGTGCAAACCCCCAGGAGGGTAGAGGCGTTTTGCAGTAGACAGGCTACGCCTCTCACAAGCCACAAGCACATCCAGAACACATGCAAGCCCTCGGAGGGTTGTTCATACCCCCTCCGAGGCCTCGGGGGCAACACCCGCCGGGTGCGCTTTTGCCAACCCGGCCGTGAAAGCTCGAAACATCTAACAACATGCCCGACAAAAACTTGGCTGAAACCACAACCTCCGAACGAGTATACTCACTCCTTCAAAGGTTCGGGGCTACCGTCGGGGACCAAAATAAGGGCCCTCCAAACAGTTAGGCCCAACAAACGCAAAGCTAGGCAACATGGTAACTAAGCATGGCCTGCCAGGGCCCAGCACGCTGCCTGCAGTCTCGACCGAGCCCCCTACACCGAGGCCTCGGACGGGCGCTTGCCTTCCGTCCCGTCCGAGCCCCCCCACGCCGAGGCCTCGGACGGGCGCTTGCCCTTACCGGCCCCGCCCGAGCCCCCTACGCCGAGGCCTCGGACGGGGCGCTTGCCTACCGCCCCGCCCGAGCCCCCTACGCCGAGGCCTCGGACGGACGCTAACGCCTCCGTCTCGCCCGAACCCTCTACAGAACGCCTTGACGAGCTCCGCCCCGCCCGAGCCCCTTGCTAGGGGCCCCGGACGGGACGCACCGCACCTCTGGACAAACCTGGCTACAGACTTGGCGTGTATCCGCCGCCCGCCTTCCCACAGTACACAGACCGACGCCGACACTGGCAGGAGATGGGAGCCGTCCCGTCACAACCCCTACGCCCTCGCTCATGATTACGCTACCCCTACAGTGACGGCCATGTCTGCCACTGTAGGGCGTTATGGTGACTAACCTCTATGACAGGTCCCGTCCCGGAAGTCCTGATGCAGCGTACGCCGCGCCCCGAGCCGACGCACGGCGTCAACCCCAGACTGAGGCCTCGGTCTTCTTCCGGAGCCCCTACCACTTTGTACACCCGGTATCCGAGGCACGGGCAGGCGGAGATGGCTTCCATGCGGTGTATCTGCGCCCGGCCACGCCGTATACGACAATAACGCCACGGCCCTCGAAGCTTCGGACCAGGGATGAATCAAAGCTACAGCGGCCACAGCGCCCGGATACGTTCACCATGACGTCCCCCCGTTGCTAGGATCGAGGAGCCGACTCCACAGAACGGCGCCCGCAATCGGCAGCACGGCGCCGTGCAAGACAAGGCCGCTGCCCACACCGGCTCCGAGGCCTCGGTCGGGAAGAGGCGGCGCCCACTATCGCCTCACCTATTCGCACAATCAGTACTATAAGCCCGTTCCTCCCTTTGCGGCTATAAAAGGGGAGGACGGGGGTCCTTCGAAAGGGAAAGGTGAATAAAGGAATCAAGCTACATCCAAGTCGGTTGGTCTAGACACAAGACCACGCACGAGTCTAGCATCTCCTTAGCACACAGGCTCACACACTCATCCTCACGAGACTTGGGAGCAGCTCCCTCTCTCCACCTGCTTGTACACCCCTACCTACAAGCATCTTGGTGCAAGATAATACGAGTCTCCCTTGTGACCATCTTGCACGGAGTTGGGAGCACGCACGCAAATTTACTCGTTGGTACTAGGACCGCCAGTTTTAGCACCGACATTTTTTTACCTTAAATTATAACAAATTGTTCACTACAAAAAGGTCGAGTATAAAGAATATCAATAGATTTTCTGATTAATGAAGTTATCGTAGACATACGTTGCCGAGAACACGCATCACTGAACAAATAGTTGTAGTAACACAAAAGCGACGACATGAAATTAAATCTTACATTTTGATCTCTGATAAGTGGTGATATACAATATGTTACTTTTTTGCCATTATAAGCTGATTTTGTCATCCTTGGAGAGGTAGAAGACATACAAGACGCGAGGTACCATCATCGGCTATTACTAGGAGCTAGGTAATGATATACGAAACCACAAGTTGTGCATGTGGTAGTGGTACGTCTTGGTATCTCTCCGGGGTCCAGAGACAGTAAAAAAATATGAAGGATCGTGCTATTATAGTTCTCAGTGTTGACATATGTGGCACCCCGCATATGTATGGATCATTGCCCCTAATCTACCTAGCTACACTTTCAATTAGTGTGATAGGGACATCAACTTGGACAGATCTACAAATGAAAATGCAGTGTGTGTGTGTTGGCATTTGTATATGCACACTTTGCTTGATCAAATATATAATACTAAATCCGTTCTAAATTATAAGATATTTGACTTTTTTACTCTAAATTTGACTATATGTCTTATTCAAAAATTGTGAAAATATCATTTCTTTTGCTGTGGTTTACTTTATGAATGAAAGTTCTTTAAGAATGGCTTACTATGTTTGCACAATTTTTTTTTAAATAAGATGAGCGGTTAAATTTAGGGTCAATAAAGTCAAATATCTTATAATTTTGAACGGAGTGAGTATATATGTACACTTTAGCATATATAATTAATAAAGCTGTTTGAGTGTTGGACTGAGATATGTGATCATGATCCCACTTAGAAGACATTACTATATGTACCTTTCATCAGCTATAACTACAGGAGTATCTATCACGGCCTTGTTTAGATTGGCTTCCAACTTCCAAGTTTTTACACTCTCTCCATCACATCAATTTGTATCCACATGTAAAGAGTATTAAATATAAATAAAAAAAAATAACTAATTATATAGTTGGGTTGTAAATCACGAGATGAATCTTTTGAGCCTAGTTGGGTCACGATTGGACAATATTTGCCACAAACAAACGAGGTGCTACAGGACTTTACAATCTCTCTCCTCTCATAAATTTGTTGCCGCATATAAAGAGTATTAAATATAAATAAAAAAAAACTAACTAATTACATAGTTTTGTTATAAATCACGAGACGAATCTTTTGAGCCTAATTGGGCCATGATTGGACAATATTTACCAAATAAAAACGAAGTGCTACAGGAACCGTCCAAATAATTCCACACCTATCTAAACAAGGCCCACGTTGCAAATAGAATACAATAAAGGAGGAATGATGTGTGTACTTGCATTTCACACGGACCCACATGGTGGCCACATGACGACGCTACGTCGCGCGCCTATCGTGGTGGCAAACACCAATGCATGCATGATAGCTGACCAATGCAAGCTTACTGGCCGGTGAGATCTGATATCTGACTGCCCATCAGCTGGAGTCTGAACATGATGCGCGCACACTATCATTCTCTTCTGTTCTGTTCATTTTGAAATAATTAATGAACCAAATGCAAGCTTCCCGTCAAACACACAAGCCAATGCAATGCAAGCCCTGCCCCGGCCTAGGTAGCTAGCTACCACATCGATCGACCATATCGCATCTCCTAAATCTCGTGGATCATGCTGCGGACACTATATATATTGGTTTGACCGGCATTAGCGGCGCCCTTGTTGTGCTTAACTGCTTATTAGGAGCTGGCAAAGTGCATGTGAGTATATGCTAGTTAGATGAGGAGAAGAGATACTACATACCAATGGTCACAACGTGGCGCAGCGGAAGCGGCTAACGACAGTACATATAACTTAGGAAAGTCGACAAACATTAATTTACTCTTGTGTAAAAACATCCATTAAATTTATTGCCCCCCGCATGTGAAGGTGCGGATAACTCTGCCCGCACGCCTTCTTGCCCTGCCCGGCTTCGGCTCCGGCTCCGGCTCCGGCTCCGACGACGTCCACATCTCTACGATCATCTTAGACCACAACCAACTCTAACTTGAACCCTATATGTTGCGGATCTGGCGCAAGCGCTCCCGCCTCCATCATCTCTCGGGTTATGACAGCGTGCCACCTCCATCACCGCTGCCATGCTAATCCCAAGCTGCCCCCGCCGTCGGCACTGCCCAATCGCCCGCTACCATCGTCGGCAAGCGGCACCCCCGTTGCCTGCCCTCCGTTGCTGTCTTGATCACAACCATTGCCAGTTTGGCAACCTCCCCGTGACCTCTTCTAATTAAGAGTGGAAAGCATGGAAACCCTGAACCCTAACACACCACCACCCACTTCATCTTCGGCAACAGCGATGGCAACTAAGTTTGTCTACTTTTTTATCTTATAATGAGCCTTTTCGCACGCATGTGCGGAATAGTGTGTGCGTGCCAAAGTCTTTTTTTGCGAGACCCAATTATATTACAGATGTAGACGCTCGCAAGAATGTGTGGAAAGAAGCATATCGGAAATTCCATTATAGATAAAGCAATACACAAGGTGGAATTCAAAACAAATTAACCAGCGAAGTTAAAGCTCCAAATTCCCTCAGATTGCCACCTTGTTCAGATTGCATGCGGATAAATATTGTTCAATCGTGGACTAACTAGGTGGCACTGTAGCATTTCGTTTGTATTTGGCAAATATTGTTCAATCGTGGACTAATTAGGCTCAAAAGATTCGTCTCATGATTTACAACTAAACTATATAATTAGTTTTTTTTACTTACATTCAATGCTTCATGCATGCGGGTAAAATTTGATGTGATGGAGAGAGGGAGTGAAAAAAATCTAGAATTTGGAGGGAAAGAGAACAAGGGCTTTGTTTATATACCATCCAAATTTCAAGTTTTTTCTCTCTCTCCATCACATCAATTTTTACCCGCATGTATGGAGCACTAACTGTAAGTAAAAAGATAACTAATTACATAATTTGGTTGTAAATCACGAGATAAATATTTTAAGCCTAGTTAGCTTAGTCTACGATTGAACAATATTTATCAAATACAAACGAGTGCTGCGCTACAGGCTTTTCAACCTCACTTTTCACGATCTAAACAAGACCAAGGGCTAGATTTGATGGATAAAAAACAACCCTCTCAATCACGTGTAACCGCGTAAGTTGACCCGTTGTGCGTGCGTGTGTGTGTATGTATGCACTATGTGCATCTCTAATGCAATGATCACATTCACATCGTTGGTTACTTTGTACCTTACTACAAATAATTAAGGGTACGGTGGTGGGTCTCTTCATTTAATTTCTTTGATCATCCACATGACATGGTGGCCTGAACGTTTGAACTGCAACTGCAAGAGCACATATATGATAATAAATTAATAATAATAATATCTCTCTATACGTACGAAATGATCGACGACGATGTTGCTATCGATCCGAAATATCTTTTTAAGCAAATACATATCGATCCGAAATATCTTTTCTGAACCAATAACATACAACTGGAATATCTCTCTTGATCTAGCGTAACTATAACGCTACCGAGCAGTGTAGCACGCGCGCACAACATTATATGCCAGCACATGGTCTATATATATGTACTATGGTAATATATATTTTGTGGCCAACGCAATGCAACTGGCGCCATCATGCAGTAGAAGGCGTTGCTGCATATTGGTTGGTACATATATATACTAGTACAAGTTTGCTATGGTACGTAGTTTTGGACACTCTTATACACACACAAATAATGTCTCTAACTAAGTTTACTACAAAAATATACTATATGTCATAACTTATTTAATGCTAATTATTTATATGATTAGTGTTAATAAACTTTTTTTTGTATAATCTCGGTAAAACATTTAAATGTTGACTTCTCGAAATCTGAGAATTAATTATATTCTCTTTTGGGATGGGCCGGAGGGACGACGATCTTTTTTTGTACATGCATATGCACATAATATACATGTGCGGACATTGGATGTCCATGTACAGCTCCAGGATAGTCAGTTGGCACTACTAAATCTGATGTTAGACCAAACACAGCTTAATGACAGTGATGATAAATGGGTATACATTTGGAATTCCTCCATGTTCTCAGTGAAGAAGACATACACTCATTTAAATGGACATAGATCAATACACCCAGTTCATATGTGGCTTTGGAACTGCTCATGTCAAAATAAACACAAAGTATTCTTCTGGCTGCTTATCAAGGACAGGCTTAGTACCAGGGAGTTATTAAAAAGGAAAAACATGATCCTACAAGACTACAGTTGTGTGCTATGCACTTCATTGTCTGAAGAATCGCTTGAACATCTCTTACTTCGATGCCCGTTCGCGATACAATGCTGGGAATGGATTGGTATTCAGGTCGACCAAAATGCAGACCCCTTCCAGAATTTGCAAAGCTTCAAGTAGCAGCTTCAAGTACCTTTCTTCATGGACATCATCATATTAATGTGTTGGTCGATTTGGTCTTCAAGGAATGATAAAATCTTTCGCAACCTCAACCCCAACATCCAGATGGCCAAAGCTGCATTCAAATCAGAACTTCAGTACCTTTTACTGAGAACCAAAAGAAGCTCTATTCCTCAACTTCAGCAATGGATAGCAGAACTAGCTTAGCCATTTTGCTCTCGATTCTAGTCTTCATATTCTTTTCCTCCTTTTTTGTTTCCAGAATAACTAGTCTGTATCTGCCCTGTATCAACTCTTTTGCTCTTACTTTTTAATAAATCTCCTGTAGGGGTGCAAACCCCTCCAGTTTCATCAAAAAAACGATCTGTGGATTGCCATTAGATGGAGATGGCGACGAGCACGCGTGGACTGGGACGTACGCGCTCTTATCCAATCCGCTGAACTCCGTGCTCTCCAGCGATCTCCTGAACTGCTGGGAAACCTGGAGGCCCAGACAGCATGCGAGACGTCGACCTGTGAGTGTACGACGACGAAGTCGGGACCAAGCTGGACTATTTATCATGCATTATTTGGAACTTATGTTTTTGTTCATTTTCTTCATTGCTCATGATCTGGTTTATAAGAAGCATGAACAAATAAGATTCAAACAACTTCAAATAGAGCACCAACAGAACATTTTTTTTTGGAAATGAATGCTATAAGTTTCACATTTTGTATTTAAAATAAATAAGTTATGTATTTATAGAGATTTAAATAGATTTTTATTACTTTTTAAAATAGAGAATCATATCTGAAACTAGCTAAAGTACCAAATTTGCCCAACTTTAACAGTTGGAGGGTGTCCAATACTCGATTTCACAGTTTAGGGTTGAAAATTGAATTTTGGTGCAAGTTGAAGATTAAAAATGCACTTTACCTTAAAATCTTACAATATCTTAGCAAGTAAACCTGAACCTATATATGTGAAAATATCAAGTGAACCTAAACCTATA
This sequence comes from Chrysopogon serrulatus, assembly GCA_015844335.1. Classification (NCBI taxonomy): domain Eukaryota; kingdom Viridiplantae; phylum Streptophyta; class Magnoliopsida; order Poales; family Poaceae; genus Chrysopogon; species Chrysopogon serrulatus. Next base: position 39,466 of record JADLZL010007574.1, on the reverse strand, counting down.
AATAAAAGTTTGAACATTTAAATTAATAAGGAATGCAATATAAAACTCAATTTATTAGTAAACAAAAATTGATAACAGGGAACAGAATGTAGTGGAGAATAAAATGGATTTCCTCCTAATCATTAGTGTAATTGTAGAAGTCTACAAATTGCAGCATAAATAACCCATAAATCAATCTGTTCAATTGAAAATCTGGAATCAGGAGGAAACAAATCCAACCCAGTTGTGCCTCACTGAATTGGTGGATAAGACATAGGTGAAGTATACATATATAGAAACCGATTCGATGTGTTATAATAACCGACTTGGAGACTAACATATAAACCGATCAGGATTATATCTGTAACCCCTATCTTATAGATTGTAAGATGGGGAAGGTCCCCTGATCGACACCTCAATCCATAGTGATACTCAATAGGCATCAGTTTTTGATCCTGACTCACAACTGACCCGAGTATATGACGCATACACTGGATAGGGCACTTGTACCTGAATCAGTATGAATACATGTGTTGTGTGTGCTGCCCCACTTGTGATATGTCAATTACTTGAAGATCAAAACCACACCGACGTAACCACAATAACATAAATTAAATGCTTATTTTCTGTATCCGGGTTCTAGTAGCTAGTTTGTCACCTTGTATTGTTGGATCCCGAGCATGAACATCTCTTAGATGCGCAGTGAGACACTATAGTAGCCTAAAAACAAAGGTTCCACTAGGTACCTTTTACCTAGTGCATGCATGCATGTGCGCATAGCGTAACTCGACATATCCATATGGGTTTCATCTGGAGTAGGCAGGCAGGCTAAACCGTCCACATCTGCAGATTAATTATCTGCCATCTGAAGTAACCAAGATCCAAGAACCTAGTAGCTAGATTGTGCGAGTACACATGCAGATTAGTGCAGGTGTTACGTGAGCTCAGGAAAGGTGCTAGGCGTACGTACGAGCAACGCCTACTCTTACGTACTAGTATAATGCCCGTGCTAACGCCACGGCTTTATCTTGAGGATGCACATGAACAACCAATGCTTTTTTCTTCCATATGACAACACCACAAAACAATGTCAGAGTTACCCATAAGAGTGATCCTATATTTTTTTCTCGAGGTCGAACCCCATTCCCATTCAAAGATTGAACGGAAATACACGTCTTGGTAGAGTTTTACAGACAGGACGAGAACAAGGAAGCACCGGCGCGTATACACCCTGACTTAGGGAGAAGCTGGGAAACAGAAGTTTCAGGCACAACCAAACTATAACCAAACTGGGCTTACAAAGAGCATACTTGACTATCACTTTCATCACATCACCGCATCACAGTTCTTAGAATCAAAAGGCAGATAGAAGGCCGAAAGCAAACATGTGCAATCCTCGGCCACCCATTCAGCTTCAGATGCCTGGCCCGTCGTCCTCACAGTGATCTTCAGACAGATGTATCGTAAAAAAGACATACATTACAATAGGGTGAAAGTGACAATTCCGTATTTAGAAATTTCTAAAGATTTTTGAGGTGTTGTGTCTTTTTGTCGAAATCATCTCTACTATAATCTGATACACTCACTCAGCTATTGCATGGTATGGTCACTGAAAATGAATTGGTGATGTCGGTGAGACTCACCCGGAGTAACAATAATGTTAAGCAAGTTGTTATCGTCGTCTAGCCTGAACTTCACCTATACCTTCTGATCGAGCAAGACCTGACAATCCAATTCATAGAATCGTTAAAAATCCAATCCAATTCATAGAATCCTAGACACCAGTTACTCAAACTCAGTCCAGGACTGAAACACCTGTTACTCGAAGTCAGCTTTAGATAAGCAAAATAGGCTTACTGATAGGGGCATTTGGCTAACTGATGTTGCAGCCATGTGTTGGTCTTCTATGTGATGGATAGCGACGGGAATGGAGGGGTCAGTAATGATATTGTCCTCCTGAAATATCCTAAAATGAAAACCGGCGTCAATAAGCAATATGCTGCAAATGCACCAAAGATTTAGAAATATATTAAACTATTAAATTAAGATAAAACCATAAACGAAGAGTCCTATTTTCTGCAGATTTTGAGAATCTAAGAATCTCATCATAATGACAAGGTATATATCTCTACTATAATGAACTCTTCCATTCATTTGAAGAAAATGGTTGGTGAGTAGTTGGCAAGGAAAATGCACGATCATCGTCTTGGTTGCTAACAGGGACGGTTAAAACAATATTTCTGTGATTATAGGATGACAATGCATAGGGGCTTAGACATGATTTGAACCCTTTGTAAATTAGAAACAAGTTGCTGGCACCACAAAACCTGTACCTGTATATCAGAATATACCAAATGATGAATTGGAGTTCTGAAGAAGAGAACAGATGAAACAATGACCACCGTACGTTTAAGAGAGTCGGCAACTGAATCGGTCACAGGATATACTCTAACCAACAAATTGTAGGAAACGTGCCAAGAAACAAATAAATCTCAGCATCAGTTAAATAAGAGATAATCCAAAAACCAAAATAAGGTAATATCAGAGGACACAGGAGAACTGAAAAATTATTCAACAAAACTGATAACTGAAGATAATATCATATTTAACCAGAAGAGCCTAATGTAGGAACTTAGTACTAAATTATGTAGCATGTGAGCTGCTAAAGAACCAAGTAGATTGGCCTGGTGTAGGAATTTTTTTCTTCTAGTAACCGAAAATCCATTTTGATTAAACAAAAGGTTACTGCATCTATAGGATAATAAGAGGACCAACATCTAATTTCTGATAGACACAATACAATTTTTGAAATCCAACTGGGCTATTACAGACACACAATAGAAGAATGATGATCTGTAATACAATAAAAGAAAAGATAAGAAAGATGAAGTCAGAAGAGAACATATTGTACGAAGGTTGGCCCCAAAATCTGGTGTTAAATTAGACAACATATCAACCTGAGTTTTCAACATTCAAATTCGTGGACCAACTAACACAAACGGGGCAAACAAATTAATACACTATTAGCAAATAGTAGAAACGCATCGCAGATACACAAGAACTAATGGCATTTATACCTTGTCAAGACGGAACCGGTAGCAGTAGAGGTTGAGGAAGACGATGAATCTCCTTTTGATGAACTTCCTCGAGTATTTTGCACGGACGGCCGCCGCAGCTAGAGCGTTGCCCGTGCCTCCGGCTCGCTCAAGACGCACACACACGCCGGCCACAGTCTTGGGGGGCTCCCCTCGGCGGGGATGGCCGCGTCCGGTTCTGGTTCACCGCGACGACTGGTCTTCAATGATTAAAGAGAAAATCAATTTAGTAGTCTGTCTGATAAAATTAACAAAGATTTTGAATGGAGTGTAGGCTGCCATTGCACCTTCTCGATGAGCTCAAAAGACTCTTCACTGTCATGCCCTTTCTTTACAAAGACAGTACCATCCTCCAATTTGCCAATAAGCCTCACTGTATAAGGACAGGAACAGATGTTAGCCTTGCAGAATATTGCACCCAGAACCAGAATGATGGGTAACACCCAGAACCAGAATGATGGGTGACAAGGAATGCATAAATTACTTGGTACAAAATTAACTTATGAATCCTAATCCTAATGAAGATTATCGGAAATGCACATTATGAAACTATTATCAGTGATGTGCTAAAGTGAGCTTCTTAGATTCTTATAATTGCCAGATAACTCGCACAGAAATCAAATCAAACCTAAATTGAAGGTCTAAACTCTGAAGCCTGCTGTACATGTACTCCTGGATCAAGACAAGAGCAGAAATTAGCTTGCGACAGTTCTAGAAAACCGGACTGAACAAGCAAGCGTATAAAAGTGCATGATGACGAAGCAAAGCAGAAAAAGAATACATAACCTCTCATCGTACTGAGAGAATTGACTGAATTTCTTCATTATACTTTGTATGCCGAAGCGTAATCGAAGGAGGAAGAGAAGATGAGAAATTGATGTACCACACAGATGCCATTGACGAGGTAGCCAAAGAAGAATTCCGAGGAGCAGATCAAGAACTGCTGCTACCTAGGCCGTGCTGAACAATGACCTCCCTAGCTCCTCCCCTCCTCCGGTGATGGCGCTCGCCTCCCCTATCTCTCTCTCTATCTCTCCTTCCCAAGAACAAGAATGAAGGATCCAAATCATCAATGGCACCTGGCCGCCGGGACGAAACCGAGAAGGGGAGGGGACCGGCCCCGAGATCCGTGTCGGCCGACCTCCTCCGCCACCGTGGCTGGCCAGTTGATTAAGGGATTGTTTCCTTTTGCATATGTGAGGATAGGGATCGGCCAGGGAAGAGCGCCTCGCATGGAGGGAGCGCCGCGGGGAAGCCTCGGCTCTGGCTTCAGCGTGCTGAAGCCTTTGATTCCTGGCTGTAAGATCTCGCGAGGGTGATTAAGAACCTTAGATTTTGATGATGTTGGATTTCTGGGTGTATTTTGTGGGGTGCGCAATGGTTGGAAGCCCTCAGCGGGGGACGTATTCTTGGGTGGACGGAATATAATTTAACGGTAATGCTACTGTTAGCACGTCCGTCCAAACTTTCGAGTCCGGACGTAGCGTCCGCTCACTTGCGCTCCCGCCGCTCTGTCTCCTCCATTCATTCCGCCACCTTTCCCCCACCAGTCATTCTCCTCCACATCCAGTGCTGCTCACCTTCTCCATCATAGGGGGCTCAATGCCTGCTGCTGCTGCTGCCGCCACTGCTCTCCTTCTCCATCGCAGGGGCCGCCCGCCGCTGCCGTACTCCAGCGCCATGGCGTTGTATCTCGCCCCCTGCTCCCTCCCTGTGCTGCTCCTATGCGCCCGCGCCGTGCTCCCTCCTTTCCTCCCCCTCACGGCCTCCATTGCTCTCCCGTGTCCAAGCAACTTGGTTTTCCACTTCTCTCACCGGGACAAGGATGAAGGTGGCAGCTCCGACGAGGTAGGCCATAGAGGAATCTATATCTGAGGCCTCTTCTCCCACCTCTGGATCTGACCTCTCCTCCCTCCTCCCCCTCCCCCCCCCCTCCTCTGGATTTGGCCCCACTCTTTGTGCTTCTCCTTCTCATGCGCCCTCTAGATCTACGGGGTGCGGTGGTGGCTAGGGTTCCGGCGATCTCTTGAGTTCAACTCTCGCGCGTGTTGCAATGGTGTTCTCTAGAAGTTGAAGTACGTTTTCAAATGATGTTGCAGTAGGCTAGGGTTCCAGCGAGCTCTCGAGTTCTGATCTCACCATTGTTGTAATGGTTCTCTCTGGATGTTGCAGTGAGTTTCAGTTGTTGTTGCAGTACTGATTTTGGAGATGTTGTTTTAGTTCTTCAATCTGCATGCTGTAGTAGTTGTTGCATGTTTGTTGCAGCAGCTGTTCGAGTGTTGGTGCAGTATTATGTTCATGGTGTTTCGGCAAACTCCATTCAATGTTTCACCTGTCTTTGTTCTTTTGTTTCAATTACTTCAATCTGCATGTTGCAAGTAGTTGTTTTTGTATTGTTGCAAAGAGTCGTTTAGGTGTTGTTGCAAATTACTATGTTTATGATATTTCATCAAACTCCATTCAATGTTTCAGCTATCTTTTTTTGTTATTTTTTGTTGTTGCAATAATATGTTCATGGTGGTTTAACTTGTTTTTCACCCCAATGTTCGAGCTATTTGTCTCTTGGGGAGGGGTGGCTGTGAGGGTGAGCTGGTGACGGGCGGATGTGCCGGGACTATTGAGGTTGGGGGTGGAGGGCTGGAGGGGGCAGATCCGGTGTTCTTAGGGTGCTGGTGGCGGGTTCCTTCCATGGGGAGCTGAGGAAAGGTAGTTTCGGTTCTCTTGTCTCCTCCTCCGTGCGGGCGGGGTCATGGCGGCGGTACGGTCGGAGTCTTTTTTCTCCTCCTCTCTGGCGGGGCGAGCATGGTGGGCGGGGTTGTTGGGGGGCGGGGCGTGGTCGTTGGGGGGGGCGGACAGATTCTCCTCCACAGAGTGGGGCGCGGCGGCGTTCCGACGCACTAGTGCGAGACAGAGGACTACGAGCGTCCGGACGCCCCGTCCGTTCCGGACATCCGGGCGCAAGCGTGACCGATAATTTAAGTATTCCATTATAGTAGAGATTGTTTGACTTTTTTTACTTAAATTGACTACTCATCTTATTCAAAAAATTTATATAAACATAGTCAAATTTAAATCATTTTTATTAATAAAATTAATCATAACAAGATATATGATATTTTGTAGAATAAGATAGTGGTGTGCTAAGTCCCTGGCACATATATATATCGCCTACATATTCGATCGGCGCCCGTTCTAGTTTTGACGACCTTGCTCGATCGATCATCAGGTTCCTCGGCCCGCGTGAACCGACCGACCGATCGATATTTCGGCAAGGTCACGGTCAGGTACGTCGCCATCGGCGCGTCGTCGTCGGTCTGCTAGCTCCTTGAGAGAAACGTGCAGTCGTGGTTGTGTCACGGGGCACACGTGCGAAACTGAGAACGCCGAGGAGCCGGGAACGAACGAACGATCGACGAACAGGGCCTCTGGCGGTGGCGATCGAGAGATAGAAGCCGCCCGCCGCGTCATCCGATCCGATCGATCGGCTGGAGGGGATGAGCTAGCTCCGATCCGCGTCGCACGTCGTCGTCGTCGGTCGGAGCACGCGGCCGCCGCGGCCGCGGCCGCGGCCGGCGGGCCCGGGGATGATGGATCCCCCTGGTGTGCAGGAGCTAGCTAGCGGCGGTCGTCCCTCGTCCACCGCCACATGCATGTGTGGCGACGGAGAGGGAGGTCGTCGTACTCATGGATGCGCATGTGTGCGTGACATGGACGGCCTCTCGGCGCTCGGCCTCCGCCAGCCACGACCGCGTGAGGTGGATGCCATCGATTAGCGGGCCGTGGGCGCCGGGCGTGGGGCGTGGGCGTGCCCTGCCCGCGCGCGGTGTGTCTCACACCGCATCGGAGCTGGCCGCGCGCGCGCACACCCCTGCCGCAGGGTGCAGGTGCAGCAACCGGCAGCCACTTTTGCTGCCATTTCTCTTGCTCCTCCATCGAGCTCATATTGACATATTATATCGGTGTCGCCGTCGGCGCCCCCACGCGGCGTACGCTCTATATAAGACGCCACACCCCGCGCCACGGCAACCACCACAGTCCACACTCCACACACAAAACACAACAGAAGAGCTTAGCTCTAGCTGCATCCTCCTAGCTCCTCTCCGTCCCCAGCGTCCTCGTCCCTTTCTTTCCTTCACCTTCAGCTAGCCACCCACCTCCGTCCCCGGTCCCGTCTCCGCCATCGTCGGCGCCTAGCTCTGCACGCCGGCCATCTCCGTCCATCTCTTTATTTCGTCCAGCATTGTGCGGCGGTGCGCGGCCGGCGGAACAAAACAGTTCAAATTAATAAGCAGCAGCGGCCAGCGGGCAGAGCGCGCGAGCGCCCATCGAAGAACGTTCGTTAATTCGTTCGTCGGAGCAAAAGACGACGATGGTGAACACCAAGGGCGTGGAGCCAGTTCAGGGCGCCGGGCTGCCGCTGGCGGCGCTGAACCACATCTCCGTGGTGTGCCGCTGCCTCGACAGCTCCCTCCGCTTCTACCGCGACGTCCTCGGCTTCGTCCCCATCCGCCGCCCGGGCTCCTTCGACTTCAACGGCGCATGGTATGTCGATCATGACATGTACCTTGCATGAACAAGGCTGCTTGCAACCATTGCATTGCCCGTTGGAGTGCATGCATGCAGTGCATTATTCTTGCTTCTGAATTGAATTCTGATAGATGGCTTCACTTGATCAACTTAACGATATAAACATTTACAGGCTCTTCAACTACGGCATAGGCATTCATCTTCTGCAAGCCGAGGACCCGGCGAGCTTGCCTCCCAAGAAGACGGAGATCAACCCCAAGGACAACCACATCTCCTTCCAGGTATGCAAATATGCAGTGCGCTTGTGCTTGCCACCACGTCGTTAATAAGCATCATCATAGCTACTGTAATTAAGATCCAGCGTTTGTGCATATATACATACAACTACAAATTTAATACATTCCTCAATTGCGATCGATCAAGCCTTGATCTGAGGTACAGTAAGACAAAATTGGAGAAGAAAAAAAATGAACAGAGATATACAGAGTATACGCCTTGCTGTCACCGTTGACACTGGGGAATTAATTAACTAGCCTTTAGTCTTCATGTTCGTGCCTTGTTCATTTTTCTGCTGAACGAGATCCACGACTGTTCCTCATCTACTATAGAATATACTAGATGGTGACTGAACGGTGAACGCACACAGCACGACAGTGTGGCGGTTTGTACAGGCTTTCACCAGTGGTGGTTGTAGAGGCTCTTTCTTCAATTCAGTAGCTAGATAGTAATTGGCCACACAGTTCCTCCAATTCTCCCATTTTGACCTCTCACAATTTGCTGAAGTGCTGGGCTCGATCTGATCTACATCTTATCTTAACTTAAGAAATGGATGCTGGTGGGGTTCCGTGCATGATCAGTACTGATTAACATAATAAAAAGAAAAATAGGACTAGTAGATCGAATTAATGAAGAATTCCTTATGCTCTCTGGGTAGATCTAGTAGGATCATTGCATGTGCACCCGGGGCATGCCAATTCCTTTCCAGATTCAGCGGAATATATAGTGGCCATCATAGTCTCAGGCAGGCTGCATGAATAGCTGAATAGATTAGGGCGCAGAATGCCTTTTGTTAATCGTATGCCCTTGAACATATATATGCTAATTATATATGTGCACCAATAAGCCGCCTATACTTGATTGTGCGTGCATTGTCCTGAATCTTGCGCAAGTGAACAAGAAAACCTCACGCACACAGCTGTTTTGATAGGGATCCATGCATTGTCTGGATCTATCTAGAGTGTTCTAGTAGACATATATATACTGATATATACATATATATGTCGTACGAGCGAGCCACCATAGACTTACTGTACATAATTACCATCAGGAATTTACTTATATAACATTCATATGTGGTGATGGGATTTTAAACATTGAGTTTTTGGTGTGTTTGAAATTTTTCTTTTATAAAAACATGGGACATGTGAATATGGCCATGTGCACCTCTTAGTGAGATATATAGCACTGTATAGTATTATTGAATTGCTTTGGTCAAACATTTGAAATAAAAAAATAATTTAAAATATAAGTTTGTACTCTTTAATAACTAGACATTTCTAAGAATGATAGTTCTGAGAAGAAATGCAACTGCATACATATGTCCAGCTCTCCTGCAAGATCTGGTCCCAACTCAAGCAAAATAAAGACAATCCGCTAGGCAACGATTTGGAAAGTTGGAGAAAGTGACAGCAATAGATTTTTTCTATAAAAATGATAATAGGCTATGGATCTGTGTTACACATACAATTTGTCTTTAAAGACACGCAGAGCTCAGACAGCGTGGATGCTGCGCTGGCTGGATATATACTACATATATACGTATCTGACTCACATGTCTGGCAAGATCATTCGAGAACGTACGTATCTGCATGCATACATATATGCATGCACGACTAGTAGCCATAGGTTTTTTTAGCCATAGGTTGTTGCACTATAATAACGACAATATTTATAAAGTTAAAAGCATGCAGTAATATATGCATGTAAACGTGCTTCTTACCATGCATGAACAAAATCATCTCTGATCTCTCTATGACGGAAAGGTGAACTAATAACGCTTGTGCTGTCCTTTGATTTGCTTGCAGTGCGAGAGCATGGAGGCAGTGCAGCGGCGGCTCAAGGAGCTGGGCATCCGGTACGTGCAGCGGCGCGTGGAGGAGGGCGGCATCTACGTGGACCAGCTCTTCTTCCACGACCCCGACGGCTTCATGGTCGAGGTCTGCACCTGCGACAACCTCCCCATCGTGCCCCTCGTCCCCGACGGCCATGCTGCCATCCTCGGCCTGCAGCAGCCAGCGGCAGCGCCAGCCTGCAAGCGGCCGGCCGCCGCCGCCGCCGCCCTGAAGCAGCAAACGCCTGCAGCACCGCAGCAGCAGCTTCCTGTTCCCGTCGTGGCCGTCGTCCCAACCATGGCGCCAGCTGAACAGTGCATTCCGGCGAAGCCCAGCGTGCGTGTGTAGGTCTCTGGTTAATCATCGAGAGACCAAAAGATCGATCGGAACGCCGGCCGGCATTTTGAAGATCGATCCAATGGAGAACAATTTCGTTGCCTTGTTTCCTTCGATTTCGTCGATCATGTCGACGAAGCTGTATATGTGTACCGGGTGCGTGTGTATCTTGTCCATTAATTCTTTAGTTTTGTTCCATTTTTTTTTTTGAGTGCTCTAATGCGAACTGCTGTATCTGAATCGGCTAGTGGGTAGTAGCCATCTGGTAGTGCCCATCATTGCTTGCATTGCAAAGCGAAAACTGATCGATGATGAGGATCGGAGATGCGATCGTCCACTTATCGTCGCTCTACAGATACTGCACCTACTACCAACACTTCTGCACGCCTTACATATATAATAATGTAATCTCTTTATAAGATATCCATGATTATCCATCCATACAAAAAGCCAGCTGTGCCACTTTTTCATTGAAATGTCCGGCAGATTTGATGAAGGAGAGAGTTTGAACACAATTTATAGGAAGGGCTTGGTTACAGAATGATTTACAGAGGAGGAAAGGAACGAAGAAACCCTCAAACAGGCACATCCACACCAAACGCAAGCAAATTGTAGTTCAGCTTGTTGAAATGATCTCGCAGGACGCTTTCTGCACTGGTTTAACTGCTTTATGAGCTCATTTAATTTAATTAATCTCAAGGTTGTTCTCTCAATAAAAATTAATCTCAAGGTTCATGTTTACTGTCAGAAGTTATGTGTTGCAATCCTGCAATAAAGGGATTGATAGAATTAGAAGATCTTTCCTTTGGAAGGGTGTGTCAAAATAGCAAATAGTGGATGCTGTCTAGTTTGTTGGCCAAAGGCCACTAAACCAAGAAAATACTAGGAGGGCTCCGCATTCTTGACTTGTACCGATTTGTCCGCGCGTGCACAAGTACGCTTCTCATCATGTGGCTTTGATATGCTTGGATTGTTTGGGTTGATCCAGATAGACCTTGGATTGGTACCCCAACACCCATGCGGTTCGACGGACAAAGCGCTCTAGCTTATGAGCTTCAACAATGGTAACAACTAGGCGTGGTGACAAAGCATGGATAAACGGTCAGGCACCGGTTGACATTGCGTCTAACCTATACTCGTTGGCATAGAGGGGGGAAAGTAAGATATAATCAATCACAATTGGATGTGAGGCTTATGGCGGTTGGAGACTGTGCAACAAATGGCAGAGTTTGTGCACCTTCTGTACCTGTACTTTAACCATCTGGTTCAACTCAATGAACAAGACGATCAGATATGGTGGAGATGGATAGCGGACGTCATCTATCTACATATTAAAATCTACATACCGGGACCATTTAAGGAGAGCACGTGCGGAAGGGAAATTAAAATCCTTTGCATGGCTGCTAATTCAAGCAAAAGTGCTAATGCAGACAAACTTGCCATGAGAAATTAGTCATCAAGCAATCCCATTTGCTGGCCCGTTGGCGACTAAGAATCGGAGACAACATTGCATTTGTGCCTATTGTGCTCGTTTGCTTAAGGAAGTATGGAACGAACCTCATTTGGAGCTGGGCAAAGAAATGCATTCAAATAAATATGGATGCAAGAGTGGTGGCAACGACTTCAAGAAAAGAATATAATGAAACAGAGAACAACAGCAACAATCCTCATGTACTAGAAAGAGTGCAATTAGAGAACCTTTGAGGGATCAGTATGATTGCCGCTCTAAGTGTTGGGGCAAATCAAAGAAGAAATGGGACTCGTGACAAGACCTACTAGGTTTTCTATAGTACCCAAAGGATCCTCATTTATTGTGTTTGCGGCCTTTCTTATATGTAATATCAGACTATAAAACTCCGTCTTGCTCTTATTCTTACATGATATAGCTGTGCTCCTACTAATTTCCCCCAAAAAATTGGATTGGTGGGAAATTATAGATGGTGGGTCTACCTAAACTACTCACTTTTGCGTGTATATGTTGATGATGATTATTGAGGAGCATGATAAATCCAAAGTTAGGAAGGATTTATTTTATCATCTATTGTTTTCATCACACGTGCTCAAATAAAATCCATTGTTTCTTAACAAAGTGCAGGCTTAAAATTAGATTTTATTTGAAGTTAATTTTAAATGCAATCAAAACAAGCTCAAGATTTTCATAATACTTGTAAATCATTAGTAGTATCCATGAAGATTTTGATTTTTTAATGCTTTTAAATTTCATTTGAAATAAAATTGAATTTTGAGCATGCACTTTGTTAAGGAACACTTAAGCATGTATATCGAGAAATTTCATTAAAATATACTAACTTCAAAAACCATGAACTTATATTTTTTGTTATTTTTGAAAGACATTGAAAGGACCTAATTGGCCTAGAGGGGGGGTGAATAGGCGTATTTTTGAAACCTGAAATTCACAAACTCAAATTGCGGAAGTTAGATGCTCACCGGAAGTTCCGGTGGTTTGGAGCAGTTCGGTCTAGACCAAAACTTCTATTGCAAACCAACTTGAACTTCGGGTGTCCTACAACTAGGAAATCGAGTAAATGAGTTGTGATTTCAACTACACGAGTTACCACACCCTTGAGAATCACTTCTTGAATTGAGTTCTTCTTCCTACAAACAAATAAGCAATAGAGTATACAAAGAACACAATATCAAGGGTAGTCGATGCTACCACCACAACAAGCACGCGGGACACACGATTTATCCCGAGGTTCCGCTTTTCCCATAAAGGAGTGCCTACATCCTCGTTGTTGAGGTGGCCACCAAGGCCCGACCACTTAGGTCACCTCTCTCAAGCAACCACAAAGGAAAACTTGAGATATCCACTAAGATGAAGGGTAATACAAACGCTTCGGGGTGCCCTCACAAGTAAATCAACACGGGCAACCACGAAGAACGCCTAGCCGGCTAGGGTTCCAAGAACCCAAGAGTAATAAACACAAAACCAACCGGCAAGACGAGGAGACAAAGTGCTCAAGTCGAAGATCGATGCTCCCGCTCTCAAATCTCACGTCCCTAGCTCAAACAATCGAAGATTGAAGCTTGGAAGCAAGGGGGGAGAGAGTGAGTGAGTCAAAGCTTGGAGGCTGATGAGTGAACAGTGAACGAGTGAAATGCCTGGCGTAACGGTTAGAAACGGAGGTGAAAAGTATATATACTTCGGCCTCCGAATGGCCTACCGGAAGTTCTGGTGGAGCCCCACCGGAAGTTCGGTCCAACCAGATCGACCGTAGGGCCGAGATCGAAGCGAGACACGGGCCGACCGAAACTTCCGGTCACCGGCCGAACTTCCGGTCGAGGGCAGGTGGCGCAGCGTCGCGTGCAATGTAACACCCAGTTTTAAAGACAAAACTAGGTATGCTATATGTGTGCCCAGAAGTCCACACATACAACCACAGTAGTAAAAAGTATCGATAAACAATGTTATATATAGCGTAATCATAAGTATATTAACACTTACATCAGAGTAACGCGGAATGGGAGCTAATCTTTTCTTCAGACTCCATTCTTCACGAGGGGCGGTTGGATCGGGGGTAACACATGCCTAGCACTCCAATTACTTCTCATAAAGCTCACTACATCCTCCATCCGTACCCATCCGGGATTTTGCCAATGTATTAAAAAGTAAAGACAAGCGTAAGTACATGTCGTACTCAACAAGAATAACATGGGGTTAATGAGGCTCAAAAGGTGACACGGTTTTACAGCGGTTAGCAACTTTTACCATATCTCAATTTTAGCATAAGTGAGTAGCAACAAGTAGCATAAATCCCAAATAACCTTATGATCATGTAAACAATGATTAAAGTATAGCAAAAAACAAGAATCAAGAATTTTTCCATCGCATAAACCATTATTCTATAAGAAGTCCAGGCCGCCGTGACCGTGAGCACGGTGATATATCGAGTTTTAACACTCTGCGGAGGTTGTACACTTTCACCGTGAGTCGTGATTCCCATGTGCCGGGGTCATGACTCCCATATCGCCTTTACCTAGAAAGCGCCGGCGGGTACACTGTGAAGTCTTTCAAAGGTTCGTCTAACAAGTTAGGGTCGCTAGGTTTCCTCGACAAGCGCACATAGAATCCTCCTTCCAAATGGTTCACACCGCGGCGGCACACATGAGGACCGAAGCCACGCTATGCCCATTGTGTAAAGCCCCTCTTGCGCCTTTTCGGTAACCTCTAACAAGCTAGAAGAGGGTCCTCATACTTGACTAAAGCCGAGCCATATAGCCCTCACGGTTGTATCTTTGTAAGTCCCGGGTGCTCCCTTACGAGATAAGTCCTTAGGGAGGACAAGAGCAAAAGCAGTACTCTTACCCTTTAATTTTCCGTTGCTAAAAAGCGAGTTTTAACCTTTTATTGCATATACCATTAATCAAGTTACAGATCATAGTGGTTATTTCTTGAGCACTAGCATAACCTACCCAATGCATAATCCCATGGTAGTCAAGGTACAAGATACAATTGCTAGGAAATCCTTACTGGTAATCAAGGAAGACACATGCAATATGAATTAAGTGATTAAAGATGAGTAGGTAACAAGGATGATCCCATGCTATACTTGCCTTTACACTTGCTCAAACTCTCTCATACTTCACTCCTGGATCAACACCTTCGATTTTCACCTCTCACAAGCGGTTCTCATTCTACTCGTAGCAAGCACCACGCATAGGCAAACAATAAAACGACTAAGAACAATACATCACGCAAAAGAGGAAAACAACATGCTAAGAGATCTAAGACGTCGGTAACGGAACTATTCGTTAAAAAGAAACAACTACCAGAAGTTTTATATTATAAAATAAAAGAAAAGTCTATATGCTTGATTAAATATAATGAGTATGACATTAATTAAATTAAAAATTAATGTTGTCCTATATTGCTTTTATGTAGAGACGTGGTTGCATAATCATCAATCAAATTAATATTAATATTTAATAATTATAAACACATAGTAGTGGCATGGGCATATTTACTTCTAGAAAATTACGTATCTATATGTATACATGGGCATGGCATGCTAGCTCAGCTTGTTCATTTGGCATGCATGCACGGTGCTAATTGCTTTTAATTCTAAAAAGACATTGAATATATATATAATCAAATTAGTGTATTTAAATTAATAAATCATATTCATGTGACATGGTAATTACTATGTAGAGCGCAATGCTACGAAACCTACACAATAAAAACTATTTGAATTGAAGATCAAATAATTAAAAGGCGGAAATTAAAAGATCTTGTAACAATTCTTTACCTATCCTCCCTATTGGCAAAAAAAGCACGTCTGAGAATCGACCATGGCCATAGCTGCCATCCGCTTCGTCTTGCGCGAGGAAGGAAAAGGCCTTGCCCAGCTCGGCAAAAGTCGCGAGCCATGGCGCTCGGCCGTCCCCGTTGTCGGCACAAGGTCGGGCGACATGTTGAGGACGACGTAGAATAGAGGAGGAAAAAAATATTTTTACTACCGGGATTTCCAAACTAGGGACTCCCTTTGTGGTAGTTTTGATGTTCTTTGCCTAAGGGTTGGTACGTATATATAGGGAGAAAAACACCTCATGTTGACATCAACAAGCGATATGGTACTAATTGATGTTGCACCCTCCAATATTACTAATGGACCCAATTAGCCATTAAACCCATTAGCAAATAAGTGCATGGGCTGTTGGGATTTATTAGGATTATTGTATATGGGCTTTGAGGGCTGGTGGAAAAATAGAGATTTAATTATTTTCGGAATTAATTATTTTCAGGATTAAAATAATTCTAGGAAAGTCTAAAATCGATATTTAAGCCACGAAAAAATAATCCGAAAGCTCCAAAAAATTCGGAGAAAAATTCTCGGAGATATTTTAGGACATGATGAACCTAAATAAAATATTTAGAGCTCATGGAAAGATATTTTAGAGTATCTAAAAATTAGATTACACTTATAGGAAAGTTGGAACGAGTTCCAAAAAAGTCTGAAACGATTCCTAAAAGTTTGTACAGATATGTCGATAGAGAAGCGGCTCGTCGATGAACTGTACTCGATGATATTGGATTAGAGTTTGGTGCCGGCTGTGAGCTTGATTGTAGATGCGGCTTGCTCTAGGACTAGGATAGATAAGCGACGCTTCGATTAGGGTTCGCAAAGGTGGGGTGGAATGCGGTCGGGAAGGAGTGAGCTAGGGCGTGCAGGCCCGAAAAAAGAGAGGCTGAAAGAGTTTTCTTTTTTTTCTAAAGCCTCAATCTAATTTTCAAACTTTATATTGAATTCTTTTGAATTTTGGTCAAAACCACTCATCACAAAAGAAATCATATGCTTCAGCATGAATGCACAAACATGTCGCTATACCCATGTCAAGTTTTAATTTAATGAAAAATATCATGTTGCTATATATTGTCATGAGCACAAGAATATAAAATTATATCATTTTCTCCCTACTTTCAAAGAGGCAAAATTTTGGGTGTTACAATTCTACCCCCGTTAAAATGAATCTCGTCCCCGAGATTCGGAAGATGGTGATCTAGAGATAGGAATTTTTCGGCTTTGAATCCAGTTCACTTTCTTGGGTAGTTCCATCTTCTTATCCGTGATTCCATTGTGCTTTATATGTGGTACAACCTTGCTCCAAATAACTTCCTTAACTATTCAAAGATTGTTGTTGAGGCACAAAATACAAATACGATCCTTTTCAATGTTTAACTTCTCCCAGGGTATTTGTCCCTAAAGGACACAGCAACATTCCGTGGTGTTGACCAAATCTTCACATCAAACCAGTGTTCCTTCAATAAGAATCCATTCTGAGAAACATAACTTCCAAATGTCAGACCACCAACTACTGTGTCTAGATCTTACTATCAAAACTTTTTATACTCCTCGTAAAGGCCACACCGGGAGATAGAAACTCGAACTGATTCCCAAGTGCAATGCAACAACTCTCAGCATGTCCTACTATGTACCATGTTTAGGCCATACCTACAACCCTATTATGAACATCTATCTCATTTATTCTCATTTTCCAAAAAAGACCTTTGCAAACCTTTATTCCAATGTAGGCTCTATTTGCCGACTCCAAAACATTGGTGACTGTTCTCAAGTTAAGTTACTCAACTTCAAACACAATCCATTAGTCCTTGGTGTCATTCAAATCTTCATTAGCAAATAACTCTCCTTTGCTAACGACATTAAGGGTGACTTCTACTTCTCTAGATGGTAGCACTCTTTCAAGTCATAAAACATGTTAAATTTTAATCCAATGATCACTGTCCCAAGCTCAAAACCAATTTAGTGATTATATCCTTTAGATTCTTATGATCCATGTAGATGTCACTTATAATCCGTGTAGACAACACAACACTTGGACCCAATAGGACAATGTCTTCCCATTTCACAACATAAATCCATATCTCAGGATCCTTATGTCAAGTAGCTTGAGACACAAAGGACATCTCAAACTTTGATGAGGTGGATCGTAGCAGGTAGAGAAACACTTATCCAAATGTAGTAAAGCCAATGTGTAGACATAACTTCAACCTCTTCTTCTTCCTAAAAAAAATAGTTGAGATTTCTTGGTCCAAACACCGTAACGCCTTCTTTGAACCTCTAATTGAATCTCATTATTCAAAGTGGAGAACTTTAGTCACTCGCTTGCATCCTTGTGTGGGTCTAAGTTTTCTTTAGTCTTTTCCTATAATTCCACTATTAGCGATAACTTAACCAAGAAAAGAATTTCCTTCAACCAATCTCATTTGCTACCTTGGTGAAACATTGAGGTTACCTGAGTCGTCGTAGAACCAACTGTAGATGTCCAATTTCTCCTTCCTATGTCAACAATGCCAGTACAATGAAGGCTAAACCTTCGACTAATGATAGCTTGAATCGATGATTCTTTCTTGACAAGTATAGGAGCTCCCCGGTAGATGTTCCAACAAGTCACCACTCTTGAGTAGAGGTATCTGCACTTGATAGTAACTCCTCAACCATAGGGGTAACCAATGCTTCTAATTGGCAAACTTGAATGCAAAAGGCCTTCATCTTGCAACATCTTTATATTGGCTAACCCCTTAAGAAAAGTCAAGTAAGGTACAACCAAAGGGTAGCTTTGCTTCTTATTCTAAATCAGCTAAGTATCAGAATGACCTTCTGATATCCCAAAGAAACTCATGCACAAGGGTAAGAACAACATCCTGCAGCTCCTCGCGAGCAGAAAAACAACAGCGTAGTTAAACAGCCGTAACTCGAGTTACGCTAATCCAATAGAGTTGTAACTTATTCCGTTGGAAAGGCTATGAAATCCTCTACAACTTTCATATAGAATACTTTTCCAGATTCTGCTGTTAACTTGGTCGAAAACAGCGCACTAACAGAAACTGTTTCGGTTGATGACAGCACAGTTACCTCACTTTGTGATTTTTGTATCTCCCAAACCAAAACTGCTCTGAAGGTGGTTCTTGTGCTCAGAGAAAGATATGGAAGTCTGCTGTTCTCCAGAATTTTCTCATGATTTTTGGTTGCACGAAAACAAAGTTACAAGCTGAAGAAGATAGGTTGCTCTGGAAGGACAAGATAGAGGAGTCAGAAGAGAAAGATAACCCAAATATTTATTCATTTATCCTTAAACCTTAAACCCATAAACTAAATAAAATTGTGGACAAGCCACAAGATCATTGCACTCATTACAAAGATCCAAAACAATCATAAGCATAAGCACAACCAAATAATCATTAAAAGTACACAAGGCACACGAACTCGACTTGACTCAACTATCGCTACTCGCGGTTTGATTACATAGGGGATATAATAAACACCTAATTCTTAAACATGGTGCGACTGCAAAGTGGCACCCCCGGGGTAACATCTCTTGTGTGAAGATGAGCGTGGCACGCCCTCCACTTCATTAAGCTTAAATAGTCCAACACGACTCCTCCATTCATCAATCTCATCAAGGACTTCTTTATAGTGCTGCCTTACTTTTGCCAACTCTAGTTGACTATCTTCTAACTTCTGATGGAGAGCTTGGATGGTATAGGCCATATCTCGTAGTTGTTCATTCTGCTCTAAACGGGGATCGGCCATCACACATTGCAAACTTTCTGGCAGACGTCGAGGAAGATACTTGTGCTTGTTTCCTTGCATCTCTTTGTAGTGTTTTCCATGATATTCTAGTAACGCCTGGTGAGCAGCATCAGATATGCTAGCATGCATGTCATAGCGATCAATGGGAGATGAGTGAATGGATTCCACCACATGTGAACTAGTAAACTCATTCCGTCTTGTGACATGTGCTTCTGTGCTCCAGTGGTTCTCATACCTAGGATGAGTCCACCTAGTGCATTTATATTCCACTTTGGCTTCTTGATCAGGGTAGCGAGCATGCAATATCTGCATAAGTCGAGGGTGGAATAAAGCTTCACCACTAAAGGTCATAGTAACATACTCCTTGCGCTAACCAGTGTGTCGAGTTGCGATAGGAAGAGCTTGTCCATAGAATCCTCTAGTCAAGCATGGTTTTCCAGAGTTGATACGGACAACCTTCTCGTTAGGATCCATCTATTTAGATAGAGGGGAGAGAAGCAAAATAGAGTCAATCCTTTGTAATAGAATAGAGACCAGAACAAGCATATCTTTTAGAAAATAACAAGGTGAGAGCGAGAAAGAAGTAAGCAAGGATAAAAGCGGGCTAAAACGACCCGGTTCTAACTAGGCTTGCGTCCTACAGTCAATATTGCTCTGATACCAATCTGTAACACCCAGTTTTAAAGACAAAACCAGGTATGCTATATGTGTGCCCAGGAAGTCCACACATACAACCACAGAGTAAAAAGTATCAGTAAACAATGTTATATATAGCGTAATCATAAGTATATTAACACTTACATCGAGTAACGCGGAATGGGAGCTAATCTTTTCTTCGAGACTCTATTCTTCACGGGGGACGGTTGACTGGGGGTAACACATGCCTAGCACTCCAATTACTTCTCATAAAGCTCACTACATCCTCCATCCGGTACCCATCCGGGATTTTGACAATGTATTAAAAAGTAAAGACAAGCGTAAGTACATGTCGTACTCAACAAGAATAACATGGGGTTAATGAGGCTCAAAAGGCTGACACGGTTTACAGCGGTTAGCAACTTTTACCATATCTCAATTTTAGCATAAGTGAGTAGCAACAAGTAGCATAAATCCCAAATAACCTTATGATCATGTAAACAATGATTAAAGTATAGCAAAAAACAAGAATCAAGAATTTTTCCATCGCATAAACCATTATTCTATAAGAAGTCCAGGCCGCTCGTGACCGTGAGCACGGCTGATATATCAGTTTTAACACTCTGCAGAGGTTGTACACTTTCACCGTGAGTCGTGATTCCCATGTGCCAGGGTCATGACTCCCATATCGCTTTACCTAGAAAGCGCGGCGGGGTACACTATGAAGTCTTTCAAAGGGTCGTCTAACAAGTTGGGCCGCTAGGTTTCCTCGACAAGCGGACATAGAATCCTCCTTCCAAATGGTTCACACCGCAGCGGCACACATGAGGGCGAAAGCCACGCTATGCCCATCGTGTAAAGCCCCTCTTGCGCCTTTCGGTAACCTCTAACAAGCTAGAAGAGGGTCCTCATACTTGACTAAAGCCGAGCCATATAGCCCTCACGGTTTATGCTTGTAAGTCCCGGTGCTCCCTTACGAGATAAGTCCTTAGGGAGGACAAGAGCAAACAGTACTCTTACCCTTTAATTTTCCGTTGCTAAAAGCGAGTTTTAACCTTTTATTGCATATACCATTAATCAAGTTCTGGATCATAGTGGTTATTTCTTGAGCACTAGCATAACCTACCCAATGCATAATCCCATGGTAGTCAAGGTACAAGATACAATTGCTAGGAAATCCTTACTGGTAATCAAGGAAGACACATGCAATATGAATTAAGTGATTAAAGATGAGTAGGTAACAAGGATGATCCCATGCTATACTTGCCTTTACACTTGCTCAAACTCTCTCATACTTCACTCCGGATCAACACCTTCGATTTCCGGCTCTCACAAGCGGTTCTCATTCTACTCGTAGCAAGCACCACGCATAGGCAAACAATAAAACGACTAAGAACAATACATCACGCAAAAAGAGGAAAACAACATGCTAAGAGATCTAAGACGTCGATAACGGAACTATTCGTTAAAAAAGAAACAACTACCGTAAGTTTTATATTATAAAATAAAAGAAAAGTCTATATGCTTGATTAAATATAATGAGTATGACATTAATTAAATTAAAAATTAATGTTGTCCTATATTGCTTTTATGTAGAGACGTGGTTGCATAATCATCAATCAAATTAATATTAATATTTAATAATTATAAACACATAGTAGTGGCATGGGCATATTTACTTCTAGAAAATTACGTATCTATATGCATACATGGGCATGGTATGCTAGCTCGGCTTGTTCATTTGGCATGCATGCACGGTGCTAATTGCTTTTAATTCTAAAAGACATTGAATATATATATAATCAAATTAGTGTATTTAAATTAACAAATTATATTCATGTGACATGGTAATTACTATGTAGAGCGCAATGCTACGAAACCTACACAATAAAAATTACTTGAATTGAAGATCAAATAATTAAAAGGCGGAGATTAGAAGATCTTGTAACAATTCTTTACCTATCCTCCCTATTGGCAAAGCACGTCTGAGAATCGACCATGGCCATAGCTGCCATCCGCCGTCTTGCGGGAAGGAAAAAGCCTTGCCCGGCTCGGCCCGGCAAAGTCGCAGCCATGGCGCTCGGCCGTCCGGTTGTCGGCACAAGGTCGGGCGACATGTTGAGGACGACGTAGAATAGAGGAGAAAAAAATATATTTTACTACCGGGATTTCCAAACTAGGGACTCCCTTTGTGGTAGTTTTGATGTTCTTTGTCTAAGGGTTGGTACGTATATATAGGGAGAAAAACACCTCATGTTGACATCAACAAGCGATATGGTACTAATTGATGTTGCACCCTCCAATATTACTAATGGACCCAATTAGCCATTAAACCCATTAGCAAATAAGTGCATGGGCTGTTGGGATTTATTAGGATTATTGTATATGGGCTTTGAGGGCTGGTGGAAAAATAGAGATTTAATTATTTTCGGAATTAATTATTTTCAGGATTAAAATAATTCTAGGAAAGTCTAGAATCGATATTTAAGCCACGAAAAATAATCCGAAAGCTCCAAAAATTCGGAGAAAAATTCTCGGAGATATTTTAGGACATGATGAACCTAAATAAAATATTTAGAGCTCATGGAAAGATATTTTAGAGTATCTAAAAATTAGATTACACTTATAGGAAAGTTGGAACGAGTTCCAAAAAAGTCTGAACAGTTCCGGAAAAGTTTGTACAGATATGTCGATAGAGAAGCGGCTCGTCGATGAACTGTACTCGATGAGATTGGATTAGAGTTTGGTGCCAGCTGTGAGCTTGATTGTAGATGCGGCTTGCTCTAGGACTAGGATAGATAAGCGACGCTTCGATTAGGGTTCGGCAAAGGTGGGGTGGAATGCGGGTCAGAAAGGAGTGAGCTAGGCTGTGCGGGGCCGAAAAGAGAGGCTGAAAGAGTTTTCTTTTTTTTTCTAAAGCCTCAATCTAATTTTCAAACTTTATATTGAATTCTTTTGAATTTTGGTCAAAACCACTCATCACAAAAGAAATCATATGCTTCAGCATGAATGCACAAACATGTCGCCATACCCATGTCAAGTTTTAATTTAATGAAAAATATCATGTTGCTATATATTGTCATGAGCACAAGAATATAAAATTATATCATTTTCTCCCTACTTTCAAAGAGGCAAAATTTTGGGTGTTACATGCAAGAAAGCGCTTCCGGTCCTAGACCGGAACCTCCGGTACAGGCGGAACTTCCGGTCGGGGACCGAACTTCCGCCGAGCCAAAAGCCCAGCTACCGTCGCGTGCGAGGGAGGACTTCCGGTTGCTGACCGGAACTTCCGGTCCCAGCGGGACTTCCGCTGGGAGACCAGGACTTCCGGTCCACCCTGCAGAAACAACAAAAACCTTCTACGTGCGCGTGTGTGAGCCGGTGTCTCTCAAGCTACTCTAAAACATCGACATGAGCACTTTTGTTCCCCATCTAGCTAGTTAATTTTGTATCCCTCTTGATAGTACGGCATATCCTACGACTCAAATCAAAATAAAATGAGAGTGAATCACTTGAGCGAATCGCCGTTTGTCCATAAAATTTAGGGTGCTATCATTCACCGAATTCTTTCGTTTAAATACACCAATGGACTAACACCTGTAGATATCACTTGATGAACACATTAGTCGCTAATTTGATTGTCATTAATTATCCAAAACCCACACCGGGGGTGAATGCACTAACAGACATTTTTGGACTAGATAGCTTATAAACAAAAAATCAAATATTGGAAATAATTTTAATTTCGAAACTACTACAGAAGTTAGTGTCACATATAAGCAAAATGAACTGGCCTTGACTTTTAGTTTCTGCTTCAAAAGTTACAATGGTTTTCAAGGACTTCATATCCTTTGTTTCAAATTGAGGAAAACAGAAATATAAATGCTACATGGTTTTAAAATTTTGTTGATTGGAAGAATGACGACGACTTTTGTTAATATTCGAGAAGCATACAATTAATATTGTAATGTGAACGACTTTCGAACATACGAAGATAAGTTCTACAAAAAGCATGCATAAACTCTACACTTAGAAACCCAAAAAGTTAGATAGATATAGCCCAATGGATGAAAGCGCACGTTATTATTGACTAGGCTGGCCCAATAGTCAGAAGCAAACATATTGTCGTCCCCTATTATCTTTGGGAGTGACTCCACATCTCATGGAATACCCACTCCACTAGCTGTTAGCAAGTCTACATATCAAATTGTAGTGACCCCTTTCTTCATCAGTTATAGGGAATCGATCTCTTGATGGAATATGTTTCTGAGACATATTTGGACCAGCTCCGGCATTTGAACAATCCATAGACACTCTGGTGCCTGTTAAATCAATTACAGGTGGCGCTGCCATAGTAGTGAAACTCCTTTTATATTAAAGCTGATCAGTTAGCTTTCCAACCTGGAAGCATCGGTCTCTAAAGCTTGTAGCGCCAACAATTTCAACATCAGATGAGCCCTTAAAAATTCAAACTTACATAAATACAGAGTGGAGCATGATCTGGATAAAAATTACAACCATTGAATGACAAAAAAAGACTCAAAAATAATATAAAAGAGATTACTTTCCTTACATTCCACACTCAATTCTTTAAGCACACCATTGCCTCGAAACACTTGGTTAGGCCTCTGACTAGTGTGAACTTTAGTTCTAGCTTTCTTTTTGGTAACAACAACATGAGCTAGACAGAAAAAAATTAAAAATTCACTATAACTGAAAAAGGGAAATGAAAAATACAACATCAAAAGAATATAGTAACTCAACTTATCTATAGCCACGTATAATTGTTGTCGTAAATAGCCCCATGTGTTATAGTAACTCAACTATCGTAAGTATATATTCACATTATCTTAAATTAGTATAAAAATTATCGTAAATAGAAGTGGCTATAGAATAACTTATTTTATAGCTGGCAACTGAATAGCCTCACCCTATATAACTTACATGAGTGGGGTTATGAGAACCAGCACGATACTAATTCATCGCACCACTTTCCTTCTGTCATATACCATCTTGGAAGAATGTAGATTGCATTCATCGCAGGGTCATTTCCTGAAGGAGGCTTCAGCTCTTCGTCATCATAAATAGCAAACCAATCCTTGTTTATTACTCAGCTTTTTCATTCTCTCATTCTTAGTTAACCATTTCATTCTATTTCTTCTGTGGTACTTTGAGTTTTGAACAATATAGTTAGAATTTCTTATTAAGTGCCGGTTTTTGATCTTCTTTTAGCACATACATGCATACAGTAGGCCATGTCATAACTCCAAAAAGAAAACCTACAATGACTGCTGGTTAGATTGACCTACTCAAATTAACAATGCCTAAAGACACTCATGCATAACTCCAAAAAGAAAACCTACAATGACTGCTGGTTAGATTGACCTACCCAAAAATAAACAATGCCTAAAGACACCCATGATCTTCAAGAACAGATAATGAATCATCAAAAAAAGTGGTCCTAGGCTCCTAGCTATAGTAACAATGCAAACCTAGGGCCTCATCCCAACATCATTCAATTGTCAATCTCCAGCGAATAACAACACATCAGTACACTTGTATTTTAGGCACTAGAAAAAAGAGTCATCAAAAAGCACAAAAACACCCCACACCACACAAAATCCTCTTCAAAAGACTCATTGCATAACAGTCCAATCTCATTGGAAAGACAACAGACAGTATATATTTCCATCATACTAAGTAGCCTTAATTCATCAAAAAAAAAATTAACTATAGCATAGCTGCAAAATGATTTTTGTCAAATGAGGGATAGGTAAAACAGGCAGGACCAACTATTTTGTGCTAAATTAGGTGCTATGTGCTACTGAGCATGTGATTAAGGTTAGTGGTAAGTATCGTCGAGCACCAAATTGTACTAGGTTAGATCACCACAAAAAAGCAGCAACTATAAATTTTTTATAAAAACTTATATCAACATCCTCACTGACAAAACCCCCCTCCTTTCTTGGTGCCTCTTCATGATTCCTAGCAATATTAAGTGAACATAGACACAAAAGGATTGAAAAAGAAAACCTAACAATAGAGTAAAAGCACTAAGTAAAATAGAAAGGTAAGTGAATTCATGATTTCCCATAATAAGTCTGTTTTTCAGTTACTAACATCAGTCAAAACACCAACCCCTAACCCCCCCAACCCCCACATATAGTACCTAATATTCAGGTTCAACAACTACATCTGAAGTACTCCACATTGCCAAATCGAACAACTCCAACCCCACGGCCTTAGAACATTCAAAACAATACATCAGCTGATCATTTAGGAATCAGGATTTCAGACAAAAAAAAACAGGATTCATGGTCGAGCAGGGCAGAACAATCTAACAGATTGTAATATTGGTAAAATGCAAGTTGACTACCAAAAAACACTAATAGGCAACACCAAGCTGCCAACTAACGGCCATATATCCTAGTTGGCTAAATTTCTATCCAGAACCAATAAGCCATAACCAAAGGTAATGAAAGTAAATTAAAAAAGGACAGATATATGAACACAAGAAGAAAAGGAGCGGTGGAGAAAGATTAGCCTTTTATGGCTGTGGAATTGGAACATTTCATTTCATAAGTGGAGCTGCCACTACAACTTGAAAAATATGACAGTCACTACTATTTAAAAGCCTCTATATATCAATTACAGTCACTGTAACAAGCACAGGTCTAAGTGTTCAGAAAAATAGTAATTCAGTCTTTGCTTGCAGGGTACATAAAATAGAGAAGGACACCACTGAACTGAACCCACAAAATAGAGAAAGTTATATTTGCAGGGACTGTTGTACAGCACAAGGGGACAAACAGGTCTGTGAACCCTGAAGCCGTGCAAAAAAATGTCTGTCCACAGAAGAGAAATAACAAACTATTATTTGGTTCTAATTACCAGCAGCAATACTACTAAGTAAAACTTAGGGCAATCATGCACTGTGGTACAAAGTGTAGAACAGGAGAGCCTCTAATTGATCTTCACAAGCTACTAGCTCTTCCATCCCATATACAAAAATATAATGACAGACATGATTAAGCCGGATAGCCTGAGAGCTGTAGTAAGACTGATAGCTTTTCAAACAAGTTTTAAGCACCCTTTTTGTTTCTTTGGATGATAAAAATGAGACTTCCTATCATCTACCAAAACACCTAATGACAACCGTGTAGCTGGTAAACTAAAAAATTCAGAAACTACAATATTCAGTTAAAAACACATGAGGTTCAGTTAAAACCACAGATTCAGTTATTGGACCAAATAAAGAAATTCAAAAAAAAAAACATGACCTCATTGCTAGCTGCAGCCAATCAAGTGATGAATTTATTTTTCAGTTATTCAGCCATGCATTGCAATTTGACAGTGCCTAAGAAGCAATCATGGATGCCGACCCGAACAATTTTAGATTGGAACACCATAGAATCTATCCGCACTCTGCAGGTTGCATACGAAAGCAAAAATCAGCCTACCCCCCCCCAACACACCCACCCCATGGACCCCCTACCACAAAAGCGCAGGCGCAAATGAGCATTACCAAACTCGAGACTAGCACGAATTGCATCTTGCAAACAAAAAAATATAGAAACACACCAAACATCAGAGATGATAGATGGGAGAAGGAAAATAGAGAGACGAGGAAAGATGAGCACCGTGGGGCGCCGGCGGCCGCAAGCTGGACTAGACAAAGAATAGCTACAGCCAACAACAAAACCAGTCCTCACTGCGCTGCCTCGAACAAGACACCCATCGATGGCCGCTCCCCAACGACAGCCGCCGCCGCAGCCGGGGCGGCGGCCGCAGATGCCGCCCCCCCGCCACCTCGGGACGGCGTGTCAACCACACACATCCGTGGCCCCCTAGGCGACGCCACGCGACCTTCACCAAAGAACACAGTCACCCCCGATGGCGACAACAGCGCGGATTTCAAAATTAGAAAAGGAGCAGCGCTCAGTACACGCGTCCACGAAACACAACGTACAGAAAGGACATGAGACACCGGCGCCGCGAATCTTGAAACAATCTCAGCCATGGAAAAGTGGAAGAAAACAAAACAACAAACCTGCTAGGAGATATTTAGAAAATCCGTTATCTTTCTCTACCTGTTCTTAAAAACAAAAAATCTCTCTTTATCTGCTCCTTCAGATCACAACTCTAACGCTACCGGTTTGCTATACCGCCATATTGCTCGGTCACCATACAGCATGCCATCGGGTACAACGTGAACGTAGATCCGTAGTATGAGTTAACTTGTCAAGCTGAATGCATATTCAAACACATGATCTATTATTTCATTTTTAAATTTTCTAAATTGGCATCTGCAAAGATTGGGGAAAATACAACCGACGAGAAGCCTTTCGAGTGCTAATGGTGTATAGAAATAATTAGTAACAGAATTAGCAGCATGTTTAAATTCAAACTGTAGTAGATTTTACAAATGTATAAAGTTCAAAATAGCTAGCATGAGCTACTCTACATCTTTTAGGAACCATACAATCTTCTATTTCCATATCTTGATAGCTTAGGATTATATTTGTAATCACTTTATTTATAGTCTCAGTTAAACTCATGCAAAAAGTGTTTCTTTTTATTGCAGATATAAATAAATATTATAACTAAACCAAGTTTCATTCGTAGTCTTCATAACTAAAACAAGCAAAGAGGTGGAGTGGTGCTAGTTGGGTTGTCATAACTAAAACAAGCAAAGATGTGGAGTGGTGATAGATGGGTTATGGAAAAGGGTGGATTAGAAGATATGGTATGAGCATTTGTAACTATTACGAATAAAGGGAGAATGAACTACTGGATTATTGTATTGATGTCTAAATGGGGACTATATATAAATGGGGACTATATATAGAGTACATGAGGTTCATGAGACGCAACCCCTAGCATAAGAGATTACAATGTTACCCTTACTATTATACCTTAAGACCCCCTCTCAAATGCAACGTGAATGCAATGTCATTGCATTTGTAGAGTTGGCACTACACATATAGTTGGCATTATACACTAGACAAAAAGTGAGACACATTACATCCAAAATCCAAAAAAATGATGTCATCGAAGCATGCAACTCTTGAACATTGTCGATGTAGAAAATGATCTCCACAATATGGTCCTGCCTTCACAACACATACTTCGGCAAATACCTCAAGTCTTCACAACACAGTACATCAATTCTTCAAATATGAACCTAGCTTTAGAGATATTGAACTCGACGAGAATAGAGATGCATCCAATCAAGCCAAAGGAAGCATAGAGAGATTACTACTGCAAGATGGTAAGTAGTAGGATTGAATGGTTCGACAAGGCTATTGATCATGAAATGCAGCAAAATGGCAACGAAAGAGACCAAGAGGGCAGTGGCATCAATGATGATGATGATTAGCTAAATCGATGGGGCTCGGCAAACCATGAAACAAAAAAGGGAAAATATGGTTTATCTTACAAAATTTCTGGGCACGCATGGCATGGACGAAATGAAAAGGTACAGCTAGATTTGGATGAATACAATAGAAAATATAGATCTCAATATACTAAAGGAGCAGCAAGCACACGTCTAGCTATCGACTTGGATGGAAGCAGTAGGGTGAATAGCAGCAGCACAAAAGCTGCTGCGGTGGCAACAGAATAAAGCAAATTCAGAGAGACCAATCGCAGCAGCAGACTACGCACAGCAACAGGCAGCATAAAAACAGAGCACCAATGTGCGCACCTCTGGCGCTCCCTGTTCCGCACTGCACGGACGGGGATGGGAGCTTTACTCACGAGCGGACAAACATGGCGACAGGCAGTGTCATGGAGGACGTGGACACCCACCGATACTGGATTACGGTTAGGCTATCTGCACTCACCATCCCTTATTTCCATACTCTATACAGCCTAGTCATCAAGATTCAGTTCTCTATACACATTTCTTCCGCACTCATCATCCTCTATATCTCTACTCTATACCAACTAACTGTCGTGGGACCCACTTGTCAGAGTTCATTATCTCTCCCCCCACCCTTTCCCCGTCGCTCGGTGTGTGGTCGTCGCATCCCGCCCGCCGCCGCCGGTCCGCCCCGCCTTGAGCACGCCGCGAAGCGCCGTCCCGGGCGCACGTCCCGCTGCCTTGTCCGGCGGCGACACGCCGCCGTCATCCGCCCGGCGCGGGAAGGACGCGCGACCCACGCCGTCCGCCGCACGCGCTGCCGTGGTCCGCCCGACGCCGGGCTCGCCCAGGCGCCGTCTGGGGCGCTTCTCCCGCCGCCTCGGCCCGGCCGCCCCGCCACCGTCATCCGCCCGGCCCGGGCAGGCGGCGGCGTCGGGCGCCGTCCTCCGCAGAATCCGCCGCCCGGGTCCAAGCGGCCGACGCCGCCGTTGACTAGGCAGCCAGCGCGCCCCAACGCCGTCCGCGGCGCGCGTGCCGTGGCCTGCTCTCCGCCCGACCACTTCCTGCCTTTGCTCCGCCCGGCCGCCCGCCTACTCCCATCCCACGCCATCCACCGCGACAAAGGCGGCGGCGGACGGATCCAGCCCGGTGGGCGCGGCCATCTGTGGTGCCCCTCTCCGCCAAGGCTGTGCCTCGGGCCGCCAATCCCGGTGGCGCAAGGGATAGCGCCCATCCACCATGGATTGGTCCTCTCGGTTCATTGCGCAAGCTGGATGATGGAGGAGGAGGAAGATTGCCTTGTGTTCGTTCGCCGATGATGATGATGAAGCGGAGGAAGCCACATACAACTACCTCCTGCAATCGGAGAGTTCTAGCGAGAAGGCGTCGCCGCCGTCGATCGATCCACCATCAAAAGTAATTCGGCCGAGGGACCTTCCTTCCGGTCATAGGAGGATCAAAGCCGATTACTTTGGGGAAAATCCCGTGTACTCGACAAGCAGTTCCGTAGAAGGTAAAAGTCAGTATATTTCCATTATCGATCCGTCGTGCTGGGTAGTACCCCATAGCTTGAGTTGTTAAGTTGCTGGTTTCAGTTGAGAATCTAGAGATACGTTTTCATATATCTGACTTAACTATTCTCTTTTAGTGTCACAGCTCATTACGATTAATCGACTGTTATCATATATTTATTTAGGATTTATATAAGGATTTGTCCCTTTGATTGGTACTATGTTCTTGTGTGTTTTCCAAGTGATGATAGTATATATACATATATATGCATATGCTACTCCCTGCATTCGTTCAGTATGGCCACTGCCCGGGGGTTCTTGCTCCTAGATTTGCTGTTTTTTTTATCAAGCCTCTAGTTTATGCATCATTGCAACATGTGCAGTGTGTACCAAACTGAAATTTACTTCTGTGTCTTAACTATTATAGGTTCGGATGCGTCGTCATGTTTTCAAAGCGCATTAAAGAAGCGGTTAAAGCTCATGATAACTACTTCAAAAGAAGTTAGATGCCCGTGTGGCAAGGAAGGACTGTCGGCTTTGCGTAAGTGTGTCGCGGCTATACGCATTCTCGCTTACGGTCTTCCGGCAGATCTTTGTTGACGAGTGCGTGCGTATTGGTGAGTCAACCGCTAGACAAGCTTTGCACCATTTCTGTCGGGCTGTCATCGAGGTTTTCGGCCCATATTACCTAAGGGCACCCACCGCTGCTGATGTAGCTAGGCTTCTTCAAGAGGGTGAGGATCGTGGGTTCCCGGGGATGCTGGGTAGCATTGACTGCATGCATTGGGAGTGGAGAAACTGCCCAGCACGTTGGAAGGGTCAGTTCAAGGGTAGAGGCAAGCATCCAACAATGATCTTAGAGGCGGTTGCATCGCGTGATCTGTGGATTTGGCATGCTTACTTCGGCATGCCTGGTAGTAACAACGACATTAACGTCCTTCATAGATCCCCGGTATTCTCGACTTACTTACGGGGTCATGCACCCCCCCGTCTCGTTTGAAGTGAATGGAAGGACGTATAACATGGGGTACTACCTTGCTGATGGGATTTACCCCGATTGGGCGGGCTTTGTTAAGACTGCTCGTTACCCCATGGAGGTGAAGACCCAAAGACTTTGCCCGTGACGGGGAAGGTGCACGCAAGGACATTGAGCGTACATTTGGTGTCCTCCAAACTCGGTTTGCGGTGGTCCGAGGACCCGCACATGGTTGGGATCGTAGTCAGCTCAATGATATCATGAAAACTGTCATTATTTTGCATAACATGATCATGGAGGATGAACAACACAATGCTGGTGATACTGATTTTCATAATATCGGAGAAGTAGCAGTTCCATACAACAACAATCCGGACCGTGAGGCATTTGTTGCTGCACACCATAGGCTTCAGGATCCAGACACACACTTTCAGCTGCAATCTGATCTCATCGAACACCAGTGGATGAGGCGGGGATCTCAGCAGCAGTAGATGTGGGCATCTCATAAACATCCAGGTGAATGAAATACCTCCCCTGCGCCTAAGTGCTTATAACATGCAACTGTAACTCTTCATTAATTAGGTGAGATAGCTTATGATGTTCGTTACAGAATAGGTGGGAGAAGCATGTGCAGTCCCTCTGTCCAAATCTACCTCTAACAGAATGAAAGCATTACTACATTTCTAGTGTCTCATCGTTTGTCCAACCTGGCTGTGGAGTATCATGTTATCTGTCTGCGAAAACACGTTGTTCTATTTGCGGGGGGGATGAGGAGACAGAGAGAGAGGGGTGGCGAGGAGTTCTTTTGCTTTGCGTTCACCATTCATGCTTGTGGTGTTGTCACACCCGAGAAAGTGTTTCTCCGATGCCTCTATTTTTGTTGCACATGTGCCACTTGCACCCTACTAATTGTTCTTAATATCAAGTACTTCTTGAACTACATATTTCGGCTTGTAATATTATTAGAACCCATGGTGGTATAATGTTGTCCAATAATGAACTAAGGATGCATGTATTGTTGTTGGGCTCCCGGTGAGGATAAGAACACTAGCTTGTACTAGGCTGTGCAAATATTATCTCGAGTCTTAGTTCTTTGTAATGCAGTCTTGCTACCATCTACTCCTAGTGCTTTGCTACCACTCGATGGTGTGACAACAACAGCAGCATTCCCCATCTTTTGTTTATTTAGCTTCGAGTACTCTCTGGGATTGCTGTTAGGGAGAGAATCATCCGTGCTTTCTTGGTTGAGGAGCAGAAGATTGTCAAGAAGGTCCTGAAAATACGAGAAAATAGCAAGGTTTGGTTTCCTAGTTTCGTGTGAAGTGGCGGACTGTGTCCTGTGACAACAGCAGCAAGCAAACATATGTTTCCAAGTAGCAGTCATATACAAAATAACCATGGCCAATACATGGCTTCCAGGTAGCCATCAGCCATCAGAACACCACAGCCGACCCAACAGGAAAAAGGAAATTTGCACATCCACCTCCGAGGTAGCCATCAGCATACATAGGAGTTGTTCCACACAACAGGAAAGTTCACGAACAAATATTATTGAAGTTCACAACATCATCCGAATACAAATAAGTGACAGCCTAACAACACAAGCCGAATGGTGTCATAACAATAAATTACAGTCTGACTGCACAAGAGGAATGTTCTTGGCGACAAATAAATTACGGTAGAACAACAACAAAGGCCGAATGTGGGCCATGACAAATAAATTATAGTCTGACTACACAAGGGGAATGGTCTCATGACACATATTCTCACAATGAATTTAAAAGTATGCATCAAACTAAATACACTTGTGGACGGTTGCCTCTCCAATCCATGGTGTTCAGGGAGCTTGGCTTCTTCGGCGCCTAGCTGCTTGCTTCTCCAATATTTCTTGCTGACAAGTCTCGTAGTACATGCGCAATGCTGGTGGACATGCATCAAGATCCATCCGGAGGATCCTTTCATCTTCTTGCTTCTCCTCTTTGCGCAATTCATTCTCCTGCTGCTCACGCTGGAGCCTAAGCTTCTCCTGCTCAATCTGTAGCAAGGCTTCATTGTGTTTTTGCTGTTGCTCGAAACGCCTCTCCTCAATGGCGGCAAGCTGCTGGAAACGATCAGTCCCTACGCATAGATTCCTCGTGCATCATAGTCATTCTTTGCAATGAAAGATCTTGCATTTTCGCTGCGTACTCTGCAGAAGACGTTGAACCGGCGTCCGAATTAGCTTTCTTCTTGGCTGCTTTGGCTGCATCCCTGCCCATAGGCCTACTCGCGTGAGCTCCAGACCGAACAGGGCTAGACTGGCCCTCTGCAGTCTCCACGGTGTCAGTCCCTGCGGGACTTGGTTCCCCAAATCCTTTACCACGGGCAGATGTTCCAATATCTCTGGCTTCAGGATCCTGCCATTTGGGCGCATCCTTCATAAGATCCCAACAATGCAGGTAAACAAACTTGCGTCCTAGGACGTCAGCAAAGTTACTTGCTGCATGAGTGGTCTGCAACAAAATTAATTGGATTAGCATAGAAAAAACTGCATACAACAAGCTTGCATAGATACAAAGCAGTTTGGGCAACTAGTGGAGAGCATACAAACATTTCAAAGTGAGAATAGTGCATCAATTATATTACACACATTGATGTGCAAGGTTGTTTGGATAACAAGGTGTATTTCAGCAAGGTGTATTTCAAATTGAGAATACTACGTACAATCTGAACTCTGCAGAAAATACATACCTTATCGGCATCGGACATCCCGCTAGGATTCTCTCGAATGGTATCTGCATAGTACGATGCAAACACATTCACTTTAGTCCTGATTGAGTCCCAACGGCTCTGTAGAGACCTCACGGTCCTCTCTGGGTTGGATGCTCTCCTCGAATTGTACCGTTGAATGATCCTATCCCACATGCGCTCTCTTTTTTGTCCAGTATTTATAATTGGGTCACAACTAATTTCAAGCCATGACTTGACAAGGTTTTTATCTTCATCTGGATTGAAGTTAGACAACTTTTTCCTAGTGCCTGTATTTTTGTTCTTTCTTGTTGTTGTGGGAGGAGGCATTTCGACCACCTCTGCCTCAGAGTCTTGAACAAATGGTTGTGGTATTTGAGCTGGCTGAAAACCTTGTGGAGCATAGCCACTTGCATTCATCATTGGAACATTGGGTGGGCGGGGTTGGAATCCTTGGGGTAACCAACCCGGAGGACCTTGGTACCCATACATGTAGGGGGGGTACCAGCCCTGCTGGTAGCTCCCATTGTTGCCACCAGGAATTTGTTCCTGTGAATCTCCACC
Source organism: Chrysopogon serrulatus (assembly GCA_015844335.1). Lineage (NCBI taxonomy): Eukaryota > Viridiplantae > Streptophyta > Magnoliopsida > Poales > Poaceae > Chrysopogon > Chrysopogon serrulatus. The sequence goes on along the minus strand of JADLZL010007574.1, from coordinate 4,569 downwards.
AACATTGGACATCCCATGGTCCATCCTAAAATAAGATGCAGAAAAGGTAATTAGTTATAGCATAGTGAAGTTGTACAAAGTAATTATTGCAATGTCAACAATTTTGTAATTTAAAATGTCATTATTTACCAGGTCATGCAAACTCAATACAAACAACAGAGTACATCATGGAAAAAATGACTACAATTTACTGAGAGACATTGCAAAGGCATCCCTTAAATCCAACACCAACAGCCAAACATGTTACCAGGTAATGCAAAATGACGACAAATTAGAGAGTACATCCATATAATTTGAACTCATAAATGGTTTCCTAGACTGGTAGACACACCCATAAACCAACCTGCAGCTGCTATAGGACCAAAAAAAAACAATTCTCTACTTAGTGGCTCAGCCTATGCGAACGATAGCAGCATATTAGGTCCATTCATGTAAAACACATACAAGATTATGTAGTAAGGTATGCTGATCGAAATTCATGCCAGTCACAGAAAATTGTACATTTCATTGGCTAAACGAAATACAGAGATCACAATGCATAGTCTACAAGAATGGTAGTTATCAAACCAACAATAGCTATGGTTTAGCCAGTGTTGCTGGAAATGCTGATAAGATTTCTGCTTTGCAAAATGAGTTTGAAACTGTGAAGAAGCGAATGGATGATGAAGCTAAGAAGGCTTCTCGGCCTCTCAGCCAGAGCCGTTATGGTGAGCTGGTTTTACGGTTTCCCGGAAGATCCAAGAACAGCTCGAGGAGCACAAGAAGCAACTCAAGTTACAGGAGGCAATAGAAGCTGAAAAGCGTGGTCAGGAGGAGGAAGTTGGGGCACCAAATCATGCTGCTGAGGAAGAGGATGGAAGGAAGCCTCTCAGCTCTGAAGAGAGACCGAATGACAAATAGACCTCTTGATGAAGAGGCTGCGGGAAGCAAGGGAACCACCGAGGATCGATGGATGTGGACGGCCCGGAATGTAGACGATGGATTCGTAGGGCCTCCTATCCCACCAAAGACCGGACACTTGGGCGAATAACGATGAAGTATCAATTCAAGAAAACACTTGCAACACCCGAGTAGTGAGTGTGCCCCCATGAATGACGGTCGGGGATAAAGCATATGGCGGTGTGGTGTTGATGCTTTGGTCCTCGGGAAGAGGGCAAAGATGAGCGTGCACCTGTTGGTGCCAGCATCAGTGAAGAAAACACCGCTGTATCTTCGGATCAAGCTGTGGCAAAGGAGGATGAAAGCAGAGCTGCTGAATGAAATATTGTTTGATGACTCCAGCAGCAGTCTAGTTGAGGGTTCTCAGAGTGTCAAATTCATATGAGCCTCTCAAAAAGGGGAATTTCAATTTTTTTTTTTAAACTCTCTTCAGCTGCTTGATACGTTCCCTGTTCTCAGTCCTAGCTCAACTTGTGTTTTTATTTGCCCAATCCCTTTGGGCATTCGAATTTTATCTTAATGTGGAAACCTGATATGTTTCACTGCAACAATTTCTTCTCGACGAGAGAAGAAAAAACATGGAAATATGTAAAGTAACATTTTACGTGTCATGAGACCATCCTTAGAAGATCTTGTTTGAACAGGCAAGCATAGCTGTGCAATCTTCTTTGAACAGGCAAGCATACAAATATGAAACACAGGTGATGAGTAGGTAACTACCATTTACTTGTTTCAAAAGGTAACTACCAAAATGAAAAAGGCACAGGCAAGCATACTTGTTGAGGGATGCAGAACATAATCTGCATTCTTCTGTGCAAATATGAAGCATGAACTTAGTGCATGTACTCGAAGCAATAGCTTATTTGAACAGCACAAACACACATTAAAAATAAACTGGACCATCAGCCGAATTGATACGATCACCAGCAACAATCAAAATGTTAGCGCGGCCTTGCCGTCTTCTTTGTTTCTAGTATTGTTGAAACACTACACACCCAGCGCCATTGGCTCTTATCTCATGAGGAACATAGTTATTCATGAACGTGGACAAACTTTGAGTGGGGCTGGACGACGTCCGAACGCAGCGGTGGAGCTCTCCTCGATGTCACCGGCTCTCCGGATGAACCTCCGCGCCGCCGCTTGCCAAGAAGCCTTGTGGGCCGCCCTCCTCCTTGTCAACGGCAACTGGGAGGCCCCCGATGTAGGGGGGCACTTGCGTCGCCCAGGATGGCCCCCTGCCATTGCCGCCCGAGGTGGCCTCGCAGACTGCTGCCGGCGTCAAGGGGCGGCGCCAGGCACCTGGGGTGCCGGCCGGCTGAGCCTGGCGCCCTCAATCGGAGAAGTTGCCGTCGCGGCAGCCTTCGTCGAAGCCGGCAGCAGACGCGCGCGCGAGCCCTGTGCCGTCCGCCATGGGGATGCCGGAGTCGCGTCGAATCTGGGCCGAAGCGATGCCTTCCACCTCCCGCCGCCCTTTGGCGACGGCCGAGGGGTCCGGGCGGCCACGGCCCGAACAACTCGTCGCCGGGCGCCCCTACCGAGGCGGCTCGGGGCGTGGGCCGCGACGCCGGGACGGCCGGGGCGGGGAGCGACGCCAGGAGAGGCGAGCCGTTGCCACGACGGGAGGCTGCCGAAAAAGATGACGCCGGGACGGGGCGCGACGCCGGGGCACGCCGATGGCAAGCGATGGCGGGGCGGATCGACGGCGCCGCGAGGGCGGGCGGGATCCGGACGGCGACGCGACGGCGGCAGATCGGGGAGGGCGCGCGCCGGCGCGCGGCGGGCGGCGCAATCCGACGCGGTCGCGACGGCGGGGCGGATCCGGGAGGGGCGCGACGGCGGCGGAGACGGCGGGGAGGAGGCGCGACGCCGGGCCGGATCGGGGCGGGGTCGCGACGCGCCGCACGACTTCCGCGTCGAGGGAGTTGGGCGCGCACCGTCGAAGGAGTTGGGCCAGCGGGGCGTTCCGGACGAACGCTACGACGCTGGGAATACCGTTCGAACGCCCGTTCCGGACCGGGTACCGTACGCCGCTGCACGGTTTTCTTACGGTAAAGATAGCTTCCGGATGGGATGGAGTATCCCAGTGCGGTCAGTCTTACAGCGGCATCTCGTTCTCGTCAACCCCGACGTCTCAAGATTGCTTGTTCAGAGTGTTCCTCAAAGTTCACACATGGAAGCAAAGAGAGGAAATCAGGAATCCTGGAGCCTGCAGGAGCTGGAGTACCAGGAAGCGTCATCGCCGTTCCCGATAGCACGCAACAACCCTGTCCTGTGCCGTGGCAAGTTCTACTGCCTAGGGAGGAAGGGCAACCTCGGCGTCTTCGACCCTGCAAGAAGCAGCAAAGACGACCACGAGGGCCGAGATGAACCGTGAACGTGGACTCTTGCAAAGACGACCACGTCGACCCTGCCAACGCGTGGCGAATCCTTGACAAGCCGCGGCCGATCCATGCCGAGATGGAGCTCTTCGACGACGACCACGAGGGCCGAGAGTTCTGCTACCTGGTTGAGCTGCAGGGGAGCTGGTGTCCGTGTTCATGCGCAACGCCGCTGACTCGCCGCGGGCGTTCAGGCTCAACGATGTGTGGGTCGTGCCTAATCTTCACGTCGATAGATACACGTAGTGCTTTGCACACGGGTGCCCCGTTCATGTAACACATCGTGTTTGAAATTATTTTGTACTCGTTTCGTTTCTTCCCCTCATTGACTATACAATCAGAAATATCAAATGTCGAAACCGTTCCATTTTCATTGACTACACAATCAGAAATATCAAAATGTCTCGTGGAAATGCGCTCATGACAGCCTTGTCATAAAATTTCCATGGTCTCCTCTCTATAAACGGCAGCGATCGTGTATTACTACCTTTCTAAACCTGAGCCAAGCTCAGGCAAATGAGAAGGCCACGTCACGGGCCATTCCCGGCCGTCGGATCGGGCGGCCGGACGGCCCAGATCGTGCCTTCTCCGGCCATTTTGCAAAAACACCCTCTAAGTTTATACGAATCAACCCGCAGTCCACCTCCCTCTCTCATATATTCTTGCAAAAAAGCCCTCCAACTCTTCAGAAATCAACCCGCCGTCCAGCCGCTTCTCAGGCCACGTCATGGGCCTCGGCCCGCATAGCCGCTCGGCGTTGGGCCGAATTGAGCCCGATGGCCTTTTCCATTTTCCAGCGGATTTATTATTTATTTAAACCGGCTAAAATATTGTAAAAATCATAACAAATCAAATAAAAATCAGAAAAATACCAAACCAAGTTTGTTGAGCTCTACACAACTAGCACTACACTTTAAATATATAGTATCACATATTTTTATGGAATTTAATTTGTATAAATATAAATCTATCGTACGATACCTATATTATTATATCTAAATTACTCATAAAATGCTCCTCTCTCTTAATAATTACACATGGAATACTCCTCTCTCTTAATAAAAAGTATAATAGTTCTATTTCAACACCTAGGCTAATATATTATATCCTTAAATTTTAAAGAAAAATAGGAAAACAACAAATAATAATATAGAAAAAGAGAAAATAGTTAAAAATCATTGCATCTAAATAGTATACAAACAAACTAAACAATATAAATAAGTAATATAGACTGGCTGCTCACCACGTGTTA
>JADLZL010007573.1:0-47479 GCA_015844335.1 Chrysopogon serrulatus | reverse complement strand
AAAATGAACATTAGCTCCAGCAAACATTGCGCCGGGACTAAAAACACCTTTAGCGGTTAGGAACACTAACAGGGACTAAAAGTCCCCTGCCCTATGACTACGTTGTCGACATCTTGCGAGTGGGGACTTTTAGTCGGGTTAGTAACACTATCGGGACTAAAGGCCAATCTTGAGTAGGTTAAGTTTCACGGGACTAAATATTAATCGATGAGTGACTCAGTAGGGACTAAAAGATTGGCCTTTAGTCGGTTGGTGTTAAGACCGGGATTAAATCCCCATATTTGAATCCTTCTTCCTCCTGCTGGCCAGAGCAGAGCTCACCATTGTTCTTTGTTCTTCATGTGTTCTTGCTTGGTTCTTGCTCACATCTCCGACCATTGATTCATTTCGTCACTTCCTACGCCGTCATTTTCTTGTTTAGAGGTTACTAACTTCATCTTCTCAAGTTTTTTAACGGCGTATCTCATTTTTGTGGTGTTATGCATGTGTTTTTTTTTTATTTTTTGATTTTTACATTATTTTAAACTCCAATCACTTCATGGTTTGAATATGAGATGTAGATAACTACAATTAAGACTCTAAAAATTAGTATACACCATTTATTACTATTATGTCTACCATATTTTTATGGTTTAGTTAGAAAATACTAAATTTATGGTTTTTTATTATAATTAGTTTTTTAAAAAATTAACATTTGATAATACTTTAGTTTATAATTTGTGATCTGGTTAATTAGTTAATTATAACTAAATATAAATAATACATTTGAAGGGTTATTTAATTATAACTAAGTATGAATATAAAATTTGTTTAGGAAAAAATAAGAATGGAGAATTTTAGGTTATGTGTTAGTTAGTTACTTATAATACTTTATTTTTGCAATTTGTGATCGTGTTTTATTAGTTAATTTAAACTAGTATGCATGCCACATTTCATGATTAGTTAGAAAAATAAATAACTTTGGTGTTTTTTAGTTTTTTGCTTGTTTAGAAAAAAATAGACATAGAGAATTTTTAGGTTATTTTATTACTTTAATTTCTGTTTAAAAAATTAGAAACTTATAATACTTTAATTTGCAATTTGTGACCAGGTTAATTAGTTAATTATAACTAGTATGCCTACCAAATTTCTTGATTATTTAGAATAGAGAACTTTGGTGTTTTTTAATTTTGCTTGTTTTTAGAAAAATTGGAAATAGAGAATTTTAGGTTATTTATTACTTTCATTTCTTTATAAAAAATTAGAAACTTATCATACATTAATTTGTAATTTTTGACCGGGTTAATTAGTTAATTATAACTAGTATGCCTACCATATTTCATGATTAGTTAGAGAAATAGAGAACTTTGGTGTTTTTTTTTTAATTTTGCTTGTTGAGAAAAAATTACAAATAGAGAATTTTAGGTTATTTGTTACTTTCATTTCTGTAGTAAAAAATTAGGAACTTATAATACTTTATGTTGCAATGCAGATAATGACACGTCATTGGATGTACAATACCGATCGCCGCTCCAAAGCATTCATTGATGGTGTGCATTATTTCTTAAGAGTGGCCGAGGAAAACAAAAGCGGGATGGATTCATATGTTGCCCATATGCCTTGTGTCGAATTTGAAGGAATATTCTAGCTCTAGAAATATTCACTCACATTTGTTGAAGTCGGGTTTCATGCCAAACTATATTTGTTGACCAAGCATGGAGAAACCGGGATAATGATGGAAGAATGTGAAGAAGAACAAGAACAACTAGAGTCCGCGACATTGTTGCTCAATTCGGTGGCTTCGATGATACAGCAATGGGAGAAAATTTGAAGAAAGAGAGGTGCGTAAGGCACACTTGCCGAAGATGATGCTCTTTGGTGATGCCATTAGGTGATGCACAAAAAAGAATACGAAAAGTGAAAAAGAGAAGGCAAAGTTTGACCGCATGCTAGAAGATCACAAGAAATTACTATACCCATCCGCCCAAGATGGGCAAAAAATTGGGTACAACATTTGAGTTGTTGAAATGGAAGGCACGAATGAATGGTGTATCCGATAAGGCATTTGGACAATTACTAAAGATCCAAAAAAGATGCTTCGAACCCTAATGAATTGCCCATCACTACGTCTGAAGCAAAAACGGGTCATACGTCGCTTTGGGATTAGAAATCCGAAGATACATACATGCATGTCCTAACGGCGCATCCCTGTCTGAAGTTGCAAGGACTACGAGAATTTAGATGAATGCCCCCGTATGTAAAGCATCACGGTATAAGATCGCGAGATGACCACGGGCGGCGTTGAGGGGGGAAGAACGTCCCCAGGAAAAAAATCCTCGCAAAGGTTATGTGGTATGCTCCTATAATACCACGTCTCAAAACGTCTTTTTAGAAACAAGGACCATGCAAACTTGTTGCGGTGGCACAAAGAAGACCGTAAGGTAGACAACATGTTGAGACACCTGGCGATGGGTCCCAAGTGGAGCAATAGATGAAGGACTTTCCGAGTTTGCAAAAGACGCAAGAAACTTGAGGTTAAACTTTTAGAATACGCAGACGGTATGAATCCTTTTTGGTGAGCAGAGCAAGAGTCATAGCACTTGGCCTGCTACACTATGTATCTACAACCTTCCTCCATAGTTATGCATGAAGCGAAAGTTCATTATGATACGGCAGCCTCATCCAAGGCCCCGAAAAAATCCCGCAATGACATTGATGTCTATCTAAGGCCATTAATTGAAGAACTCCTACTTTTATGGAGCAAAGCAGTGTTCGTGTGTGGGATGAGTACAAACAGAACACTTCGACCTGCGAGAAACTGTTGTTTGTGACAATCAATGATTGGCCTGCTCTAAATAATCTTCGAGGCAGTCAAACAAAGGGATATAATGCATGCACACACTTGTTTTGATGACCTTGATAGTATATATTTGAAAAAAAATGCAGAAAGTGCGGTATACCTTGGGTATCGTCGATTTCTTTCTATGAATCACCCGCTTAGAAAGAAAGGCAAGCATTTTAAAGGTAAGGCGCACCACCGATGCAAGCCTCGCAATGTAACTGGAGAAGATGTATTTGAGATGGTTAAGGATGTGAAAGTAATTTTTGCTAAGGGACGTGGCAGCCAACCGGTTCAAAAGATGCGGCGGGTCATGCACCCATGTGGAAGAAGAAGTCAATATTTTGGGAGCTACCCTATTTGCAAGTCCTAGAGGTCCCAATGCGATCGACGTCATGCACGACAAAGAATATTTGTGTGAACCTTCTAGGATTCATGGGTGTGTATGGGAAGCCTAAGGATTCACTTGAAGCACGACAAGACTTGCGGCGCATAGAAGAGCGAGACAACAACCGCATCCGGAGAAGGCGGATGATGGACGGCAATATTTAAGACCTGCTAGCTACACTCTTAGCAATGAAGAGAAAGAAATCATGTTTGAATGCTTAAGCAAGATCAAGGTCCCATCTGGATTCTCCTCTAATATAAAAGGTATAATAAATGTGCCCGAGAAGAAATTTTTTGAACTTAAAGTCGCATGACTCCATTGCTTATGACGTAATTGCTTCCATTGCATTAAGAGGAATTCTACCTCCACATGCACGCGTCGGCCACCCGTTAAGCTATGTGCATTCCTTAATGCAATTTCTCGAAGGCAATCAATCCACTTTGGAACTTGTCATCTGAGAATGATGTGGTTCAATGCCTTGTCGGGCTTTGAGTTAGTGTTCCCTCCATCCTTCTTTGATATCATGACACACCTCCTAGTTCATCTGGTCAAGGAGATCAATATTCTTGGTCCTGTGTTCCTACATAATATGTTTCCCTTTGAGAGGTTTATGGGAGTCCCGAAGAAATATGTTCACCAGCGTGCTCGGCCGAGAAGGAAGCATCTCCTTGAGGGCTATGGGACAAGGAGGTCATTGAGTTCTCAGTGTTGAATTCATTCCTAACTTGACCCAATTGGTGTTCCCTGAATCGCAACACGAGGGAGACCGAGTGGAAAGGGAACAATAGGAAAGAAAACATACATCGGTGCGGGGGGGCGATTATTTCAATAAAGCACACTACAATCGCTTCAAAAACTCATCCATGGTGGAGCCATATGTCCACGAAACACAAGGACTTTCTACGATCCCAGTTCCCGTGAGAAAGAATGAAGCTTGGCTTATGCGTCAAGACATGGACACTTTCGGTGATTGGTTACGAAAAAGAATGTCGTGGTAATGACCGGTTGATGAGCAACTATATTTGTTGGCTAGGCAACCATCATGGCACATCCTCACGTACAAAGGGTACGAGATAAATGGAAATACATTTTACACCCTAGGCCAAGATAAAAAAAGCACGAACCAAAAACAAGGGGTTCGGCGTAGGCGCCCCACCAGAACCCGAATGGAAACAGACAAACATATTATGGCTGCGTAGAGGAGATTTGGGGAACTAGACTACGCACCTAATTTTAAAGTCCCTTTGTTCCTGGTGCCAATGGGTCAAGAATAACTGAGGCGGGGTAACAATGAGACAAAGACTATGGAATGACAACTATGGACCTCAAGAATGTTGGTTACAAAGGTGAACCATTCGGTCCTTTCTTTGCCGATGTCAATCGTGTTCTATGTGAAAGAATGTCTACAAAACGTAAGAGAGGGAAAAATAACAACAAATCAACAAATGAACCAAAAACGCCATATAGTTCTCTCGGGGAAAAGAAACATTGTGGGAATTGAGGACAAGTCGGATATTTCAGAAGATTATGAAAGGGATGACCGAATCACGCCTTTCAATGTGACCAAAGATCCGAGCATCATGATAAATGCCGAGGACACTCTATGGTTACGTCAAGATTATGACCAAGGAACGTCGTCAAAAAAAGAAGATCACTACTATGCCCGCCTAATAAATAGAGTGTATTAGAGTATGTGTATGTGACAATTGTAACTTAAGATGTAATGGTGACTGTGGCATTGCTATTATAAGGGATGGAAAGATTTTATTTTACCAAATTTATTATAAAAGCAATTAGACAAAAAAGAAATAGAATGGGAACTTTTTAAAAAATTAATACCCATTCTTTTATTTACTATGCAATTAACAAAAATAATCTATTTAGAAATAGCATAGATAAACAAAAATAATCTAATATAAACAGTGATTTTGGAGATAAATAGTGAATATCACGTATATCATGATTTTGGAGATAAATAGTGATACATGAACAAAATTTACGTTAAAATAATGCAAAAACAAATTTCCTATTGAAAACAACTACTTTAAAGTATTTTAATTAAGTCAAATATTTTTGCATTAACAAAATACTAATTGTTTTTTATATTTATGTTTGAAATTATAAGGTGAGAAAATAATTTATGTTCAAAAAATTCCTACAGTGCAATTAAGCAAAACGAAATGCAACTGTTATTTTTTAAAAAAAATTTATACCTAGTATTTAATTTACTAGACAATAAACAAGTTTTAACATATTTATTATAGGTTATTAAAAAAGGAAAACAAAAGGTAACTTCCAATAAATTCGGGATGTAGGGCAAAACCTTTTAGTCCCGGTTGGTACTGCATAGGGACTAAAGACACCTTTAGTCCCTAAGGTGTTGATAACCGGGACTAAAGGTTGCACCTTTAGTCCCGGGCCTCGCCACCAACCAGGACTAAAGGTGTTTTAGTCCCGGTGCGTGTATCATCTGGGACTAAAAGTCCGCCCGGATAAAAATGCAGTCGCGTCCTTCTTCTTTCTCTAGCCACGGTCGGCCCGTCGCCGCCGCCGCCGCTATCAGAAACTAACCCTAATTTGTCGCCCGTCGCCCGTCCACGCCGTTGACCTCGCCGTCCTCGAGCCCGCCCAAGCGCCGCTCCCTCCTCCCACACCGGCGTCGACCCGGCCATCTCCATCCTCCACCGCTCCCTCCATGCCGTCCTCGGCCGATAGGGCGACCACCTCCCCGCCGTCCGTCTCGACTCAGCGCGAGCCCGACCCTCTCCCTATCCGACACCCAGCGTCCGGCCGGTGACCCTGCGCTGCCATCTCCATCCTCCCACCGCGCCGTCCTCGTCCACACCGCCGTCGTCCTCGAACGTCGCCGCGCCGCCCCGCCTCCTCGCCGTCCGCGCGTCGGCCCCCCAGCGCTCCCTCTCCGACACCGGGGTTCGGTAGCAGCCCTCGCGGCCCGTCCTTTCCACCCAGCGGCAGCGGGCGACCCTTTGGGCCGGCGCCCGGCCGTCCTCGGCCGCGGCCGTCCTCCGCCTAATGGCCCCTTGCTGCTGTGTCGTTGCGTCTTTGTTAATGCCGCCGCCTTCTTTTGCCTTGCCGTCTTCTTTGCCGTGTGTGCCGTGCAGCGCCTTGTCTTCTTTGCCGTGTGCCGTGCCGCGCCTTGCCGTGCTGCCGGTGTGCCGTGCAGCGCCTTACCGTGCTCGTGCGTGCACCCGTGCCGTCTTCTTTGTGCATCTCCTTCCGTGCATCTCGGTCCGTGGCGCGGCGGAGTAGCCGTCCTTTCATGTGTTGTATCATCGGCCATCGAGCCAAGATCCCGGTTGGTGTGTGTGTGTGTGTGTGTGTGTGTGAAATGGCCGGCCATCGAGCGCGGCGATGATAGTAACTCTGCAGGGGCCGTTGGCGACAAAGCACGTTAAACCGCTATAGCATTGTATCCGATACGCTAATTCGAAACCCTAATTGGAAACCCTAATTTGATCCGATACGCTAATTTGAAACCCTAATTCGAAACCCTAATTGAAAACCCTAATTTGATCCGATACGCTAATTTGAAACCCTAATTCGAAACCCTAATTGAAAACCCTAATTTGATCCGATACGCTAATTTGAAACCCTAATTCGAAACCCTTATTTGATCCCATACGCTAATCCTATTTGAAACCCTAATTTGATCCGATACGCTAATTTGAAACCCTAATTCGAAACCCTTATTTGATCCCATACGCTAATCCTATTTGAAACCCTAATTTGATCCGATACGCTAATTGGAAACCTTAATTGAAAACCCTAATTTGATCCGATACGCTAATTTGAAACCCCTAATTCAAAACCCTTATTTGATCCCATACGCTAATCCTATTTGAAACCCTAATTTGATCCGATACGCTAATTGGAAACCCTAATTGAAAACCCTAATTTGATCCGATACGCTAATTTGAAACCCTAATTCGAAACCCTTATTTGATCCCATACGCTAATCCTATTTGAAACCCTAATTTGATCCGATACGCTAATTTGAAACCCTAATTCGAAAACCCTTATTTGATCCCATACGCTAATCCTATTTGAAACCCTAATTTGATCCGATACGCTAATTGGAAACCTTAATTGAAAACCCTACTTTGTTCGATACGTTAATTTGAAACCCTAATTTGAAACCCTAATTTGATCCGATACGCTAATCCTATTCGAAACCCTATTTGATTCGATACACGTTAATCTTATTCGAAACCCTAATTTGATTTCATACACTAACCCTAATTTATTATAGGTTTTTAAAAAGAAAAGACATACACTTAGTGTATGGATACGCTTAGTGTATATTTCTTTATATTTCTTTATGTGCAATATAGCATTTCACTTATGTTTCCACCGCCTCCATATATATAGGGTTAGGGTTTACATGCATGTATAAAGATTGTTTTTATTTTTCTTTTTTTCTTGTGGCGCTACATGACAAATTGAATTCTAACATCTTTCACATATATTTGCGTAAAAATGGCCGATCCGAATGATAACATGGATGATGCAATGATGGACATAATCAACAAATAAGCGGCAATCAAAATCCCCAAGTCCAAGGTGATGACAATGAACAAATAGATGATGGGAGTCAGATTACCGCTGATTATGAAGAACTTGTGGGAGACAATCCTGATGAGGTCTATCTACAATCTAGTATATATGTATATACATGAAATTAAAAAAGAATGGCTTTTGTATTAATATATTTATACTTGTTTGTGTAGCCCTCCGGATCGGCGACGACTTCCCGGGAGTAGTAGAAAAGTGCGAGGCCCGAAGAAGCCGTTGGAGGGTCGGTACATTCTGTCAGAATTCAACGAGGGTACAGGCCAAGTACATGGGGAACATTCAAAGAAATTTGTTGCGCACTATGGATACCTTGTAAGGGACAGGGCTCCCCGATCGATTGCTCGAGAATGGAGGCAACGGAAAAGATGACCCTACTATTAGTTATGTCTCGGATCGTGACAAGGAATTACTATGGCTAGATATCCTTCAACATTTTACACTCGATACACGGATGAAGCTTTGAAGGAGAAGGTTCAAATCTAGGCTATGCGTAAGATGGCCAAACAATTTTAGGCTTGGAAGAAGAAACTCCACAAGACTTTTGTTGCACATAACGGACACACGGATTTCACCAACAAGGCCTACGTCAAGTTGAGGCCTTTTTGGGATGAGTTCGTATAGTTTAAGAACTCGATGATGATCCGTGTCGAATCGGAAAATGCTAGACACAAGCAATACCACCATCGCTTGGGTTCGGTGTGGCTACCGGACCGCTATTCCTAAGTGGTAGAAGCTGGAACAGGAGATTGTTGACAAGGGGATGGAACCAGAATCACTGCACTGGCCTGAGTGCGCCAAGTATTGGGTCATGGAGGAACCCTGGACCTAGAGACCGGAAAGGTAGTGTACGGCGAGAAGCCGCAGAGAGTGGGACGAGAATGGCCTATGCCCGAGGATTAGTTGAAAGTGGCGCCCGGCAGCCAAATAGAGAGAAGGATGAGCCGACATACGCCTGGAGACTAGCCCGAACACGGTGGGCGAACAAGAGGCTATGGGGAGATATCGTGGGAGCATGGATTCCCTAAAGATAGACCCACTTATAGAAGCCGCCAAAGAAAGACGGAAGAGGAGGCGGAGCGGTTGCGTAGGTTGGAGGCAATGGTGATGGAGTCGACGGCGACTTCGTGAAGCGATAGCGCCGAGAGAAAGCGCTAGAAGATAGAATGAACGAGGAAATCAAAAGGCAAGTGCGAAGGGAAGCGAGTTCTATACAAAGGCAAACCGCATCGAGCCGAGTCAACATTAGCCCCCCCGCCGGTTGAAAAGCGGTTGCGCTTCCACGGAGGTGCCAACTATTCAAGACGACGTGGGGCTGCGCTTTCCGGTGGATGACATCACTGAAGCTAAGACAACATGTGAGCTGCATATTCCACAGGGGGCTGCCACAGTCATGGTTGCTGTCGGTGTTGTAACTCCTACCGACCCTACGAAGACACCAAGAATCCATGGGGCGATAGTTCCAGCTGGATATGCTAGTGTCTCGGTGGATAGAGTTGTCAAAGGCTTCAAAAATGTGCAAATTTGAGATAGAAGGAGGTGATGGAGAGAAGACTCAAGGACAAGCGTAGAAGGCTTTCATTTGTTGGCGCAAGCACTACATCATTATTCCTGGGGCATCACCTAGTAGTCTACCACCACCTCCTCGTCATGAACCTAACCCTAGGTGCGGATGAAACTTGACGATACATTTATTCACTAACTCTTTGGTTAGCGGTTTACTCATATACCTCTTTGGTTTCACAGGTGGTCACCAACATGTCATAGTCTTTGCGGGTGATGACGAGGGCAAAGGTAAGACACGGCCGCATCGCCTCGGGCTCAAACACCGCCTCCTCGGGCTCCAACGCCGCCACCTTGGGCTCCAACGCCGCCACCTCGGGCTCCAACCCCGCCACCTCGGGCTCCAACGCCGCCTCCTCGGGCTCCAACACCGACACCGGCTGCCCCTTCGCCTCCACGCCGGGCTCCAACCCCCCACCGGCCGCCCCATCACCTCCACACGTGGCTCCAGCGCCAAAACCGGTGGACCCACCATTGAAGAAAAGGCCGGCCACACAATCAAAGTGTCGGCCGCCCCGCCGCCAAAGAAGAAAGCCTACGAAAAGAAACAACCTATCATTCCTAAGAAACCGTCCCTATGAGAAGACTAGCTGCGAGAAATAGAGGTTTCGGTAAAATCGAGATGTGGGACGGTTTCTTCAAGAAACTTAAGGATGAAAGAGAATCCAAGCGAAACCCCGAGAAGCCGTACCTCTTATTACGGCCGAAGATCTACGGCAAAGGGTTCAGGCTCAACACAAAAAGAGGCGTCAAGCTCGAAAAGAATCATCATTTTTATCGGACTATGATCGCACTCTAAGCAAATCCATAGAAGGGAATAAGAAAGAGAAAAGAGCACGCAAAGGGTGTAGCACGCACTGGGGAACAATCAAAGCAATCGGTGCCCCCGCTAGTCATAGGGAATGAATATGGTTCAAACATCGATGTGCTAGACCAAATGTATACCTCCAGATTTGAACTATGAGGATCTTGATAATTTTTTGTGGACACCGGGTCTTAGCTTAGCCCAAATGATAGGCGGGGCAAGAATTGAAAGTGCTCCGAAATTGATCATTGGCGAAGACATATGAATATGGCAAGAGTCTATTCAACCCCGCGG
Source organism: Chrysopogon serrulatus (assembly GCA_015844335.1). Taxonomy (NCBI): domain Eukaryota; kingdom Viridiplantae; phylum Streptophyta; class Magnoliopsida; order Poales; family Poaceae; genus Chrysopogon; species Chrysopogon serrulatus. The sequence goes on along the minus strand of JADLZL010007573.1, from coordinate 37,021 downwards.
CCCTCGGAAACTTGGCACGCAAATGTACTTGCTAAACCAGTGGTACCTCGCAGCGTGTGGCAGAAGAGCAGATGACTATATTTGCGTCCGAATTAGAAACCATCATTACTTCCGTGGTGATGATGTTATTTATGTTCAATTTAATGAGCTACACCGGCTATGCCACATGGACGCTCTAGACAAAGCTCTAATCACCGCTTCGTCTGTAAGTGATTCTTTCTTTTAATAATGTCATCAGAACTTATCATGTATATATATAACTAATTATAGAAACCGGCTATACATATGCGTAAAACATGATAAGGGACCTCGAGTTAGAAATGACAAGGAGATTGGATTTGTAGATCCTTATGTTGTATTCAAAGACCCCAAGACTCCGTATGTCTTATGGAGAGTTCAAACGGAGAGAAATCTACGGAGGTACTTGATCAATCAAAAGGATAAAAGATATATACTCTTTCCCTATAACTTTAAGTAAGTATCGTTATCGTGTGTACATTCTATTAAACCAATTAATCGAGATCAAGATGAAGATATATAATTATTTTGCCTACACACAAATGCAGCTATCATTGGATACTAATTGTGATTGATCTCCGGCAATGTCATTTGGTAATCTATGACTCGTTGAGAAAACCACAGGGAAGATTACCAAGAAATGATAGATATTATCCAAGGGTAACTTCAATCTCTAAATATTAATTTCAGCTCTTTAACTCGGTAATAGATAATTAATACTGATCGTTTTATTGCTAGGGTTTGGGCCGGGTTCATGCGTAAACACCGTCCCGATTTGAAAGCGCCACTTTCAAAGCCTATCCTACTTCGATTGGATTCTACGGCAGCCACCGGGCAAAAATTTGTATGGCTACTATGTCCATGAAGTTTCGATGGTTTATGAAAAAAAGAACAAATCTTGAGCACGCAAAAGTATGTAACATGTATATATAATAAGTTCATTTCATTTATTTGTTGCTATTTAATAAATCTTATTCATACCTCTAACTTTTTTCTTTAATGTCTACTAAAGGAGACGTGGTTGAGGTAGAAGGTGTTGGATGAAGTCCGCCTAAAAGGAATTCGGGAGACAATCGTAGGATTTCTTAACGACCAAGTCCCCGAATCCCGCCGGCGAGTACTACTTCAACCCCGACGAGCCAATGAAACCAAACCAAAATGATCATTTGTACGACGACGCTGAGTGGCGGAGAACAATTAAGTTGTAAATACTTTATCCGTGATGGATATGTGTAAATATTATTTTATGGACCTATAGACATGTATAATATATAAATAGTGTTATATAGTATATTTATATGTAATGCTCTAAATTATATAAATTATAGGTGCACGTCTACATAAACAAACAAATAACAATACGCATTCGAAATTAATAATAATATAATTGTAAACCAGAAATGGAAAACCAAAAAAAAAAGAAAAGGAAAAAGAAAAAACTCTTTAGTCCCGGTTGGTAACACCAACCGACTAAAAAAGGCGGCCAGTGGCGCACCACAGCACACCCTTTAGTACTGGTTGGTGTTACCAACCGGGACTAAAGGTGGACCTTTAGTCCCGGGCCGAACCGGGACTAAAGGTGGGACATTTAGTCCTCGAAACCTTAGTCCCAGCTCCGCAGCAGGGGACTAAAGGTCGTTAAGGCCGTGACTACAGCCCTTCTCTGTAGTAGTGTAGACTTGAAGGATGCTGCTCAATCCCTATCGAGGCCTTCTTGTTTAGTATTAAAAGAGCAACAGAAGACATGTTGTAGATGGCACTATTTATCAGAAGTACATAGTTTAGAGTAACCAAGGAGAACAAGTCATTCATCAACGCATGACGCTTTGAAAGAAAATGCTAGTACAAGAGGACGTGTTGTGATACTCCTAGTCTGAAATTTAGTGTTAGCTTAGAGCGAGTTTGGACAATGCAAATGGTTGTACTCGACCACAACCATAATTTTGCTAGTGAAAATAAGGTATGCAAGATTGCAAGTTTAGTTACCATGGATGCATTGATGAGACGGATAAACTTATAATTAATTGAGTACAAAACGCTGGAATAAAGACAGCCAAACTAAATCCGTTTTTCAAGGAATGGTACAGGGAGCTGATAATATATATACCGTACCCTTCTCACGTACCCTTCTCACGGATGATTGCAATAATCTGATTGAAATAGTTGACTAGCAGATGCCATCAAAATTTGAACACAATTCAATACAGTAAGAGCGAAAAAATAATGGATTAGGAGCCTCAAAATTTTCAAAGCAAACAGAAGTGTAAATAACAGTGCCACGTTCTAAGCCACATTTATACCAGTTCCAACGAGTGTATGGCCAATAAGTTTTGGACAACTGTCTCTTTTACAAGATTTCCAAACCAATTAGAGGAACATGGATTTTTTTTTAAAGATCATTCGACACTACAAAGATTTCCAAACCAATTAGAGGAACATGGATTTTTTTTTAAAGATCATTCGACACTACAATCTATCTAATCCTAACATGTTTTGAGCCAGAAAGAGACATGAGCACCAATTCGATCTGTAAAAGTGTAAAATCAAAGGAAAAATGGTGAACAGTACATTTGATCTGTATGTGATCCATGAGTAAAAAGAAAGAGAACAAATCCAATTTTGCGATAACAAAGATGGTTCCTACTTTGCAGGGACTTAAGTTTACCTTCTCTGTAAGGCCATTATGCTTTGCACTTTGGAGTTTGGAGATGTGTGCATGAATATATTTCTCTAGGAACTGGGCTAGTACATATGAATTCAGCAAGCTCTTATAATAACACATTCTTTTGAAAAGTCAAGATTACTATTTAAATCTTTGTTCTTTGTCCTCTACGACAAAAAATGGTGAAGACGCTCTAATCGTAGCCAGAGAGAACGTTGTTGTGTTCAGGGTGTGACATGCATTGTACCTGCAGTGTGCTTCCATCACAGGGCGAAGACACCGGCCTTATTGCATAAAATCTTGAGGAACCAGCTCAATCTGACACTGCGAAGATGTATGGCAAAGTGAGTCTGTGAGGGCACTCAACGTTTCAGGTTTGGTCACTCAACAGGCATCCAAGAGGGCACTCAACAGGCACCTAGCAGAGCTGCAACCTCATTAGTTTTTCTTCTGGAATGACTTATGGGCACAAGAAGCATTTTTTGCAGACTCAGAGCAGTAATAACACAGCATTAGAGAATTTAAGAAGCTGATCACAATGGCCAAATTTCAAAAAAAAAAAAAAAAATGCTAGCACTATAAATACCTGTGTCTGACTAAACACATGACTCTGTTTCTGACTAAACGCATAAAAGGAAATGGTAGCAAGCATACGGAGTAGAACCAAATTTGAAGTTTCAGTGTCTCAAAGTAACAATATTTGGTCCCAAAAGAATAACACTGAGAATACATGATAACTTGGGCAATGCAAATTTTGCATTCATTGAACCATAGAAAATCTGTATGAGAAGTAGAGCGATTATAAGGGGAAAAAAACATAGATCCAATATATCCACCTAGTGATTGAAAAGATAGATTTGCAAGAAAAAACACCCGTTCTTTTGTCATTTTGATTTATCTGCCAATAGTGATGAACTAAATATACTGCAGTTCTCACGGCACAGCTCGTGCGCTCCTGCTGGACCCGGACGCAGCGTGCCCACTACAGCAGCCGGCCTCCATCAGCCTGAGACGATGCAGCGGCTTGGCAGGCGTCCGGCGGCCATGCTTCTCCGACGTGCCCACACCTCTGGTCCGCTCCTCTGGTGCTTAAGGTGCCGGCGCCGCCCAAAACGCTGCAACAGCTCGATGGCCGGCCATGCTGCTCTGACCGGCAGTCAGGTGCCCACGCCGCTGGTCAGCCACGCACCCGCGCCGCCTGCCTCGCTTGCCGGCAAGATTCACCCAACGGAGGATCTGGGGGGAGGTTGCTAGGGGCCAGGAGTGGAGGAGGTGGCTGGGGAGCAGCGAGCGGAGGAGTGGATCGAGGAGGCTGTAGTCAATCGGCGCGGCTGCGGATGGGAAGAAACGGAGGAAGCGATGTAAGGCGAGATGGGAAGAGAGAGCATGGGCAAGGAGGAGGGCGTGGCCTGCGGATGGAGAAGGAGGCTTCTAGCCCCATCCCTCCGTTTCTGTGCTGCGAGCATTGCTCGGTTAAAGCGCCGGTCCGCTGCCATGGCACTGCCACCGTGACGTTGGTGACGTCCGCTCTTTGGGCCGCCGGCCGCACAGGCACAGTGCCTAGCCGTGGGCCGCAGCTTCTCCCTCTGGCTGCCCAGCTGCCGGCCGGCCACCGGCCGAGCCTGGCCCCACGCTGATCCGCTGGGATTTCTTCTCCGGGGCGCGGGCGGTGCCCTGAGAGGCAGCGCTGTGGGAGAGTCGTTCTGCTGCAGCCGGAGGCTAGAGCTAGGTTTGCGGCAGTGGAGACGCTCGTGAATGCTGGTAGGGATATGGGGCACGAGGGAGGCGAGCCGGCAGAGTGTGGCCGGCACGAGGGTTGGGTGGACGGCGGCCCACCCGGCACGAGATGCGAGAGTGAGAGAGCTGAGGCAGCCAAGGTGGAACCGTGGGAGTGAGCGAGAGGGAGATGGCTGATGCAGGCAGTGCACTGAGACCTCGGGTCGACCAAGTGCAAGGAGGTCCACCTGTCGGGCGCGGCATGCTGAAGTCGAGAGGCAGGCCCAAATCTAGTGGACGATTCCAGTTTCATCTTAATAGGAATAGAGAAAAAGAAGGTACCAGTCGGTGGGTCCTGTTTTTTTTTTTTTTATTTTTTATGCCATACAGATAGACAAGGAAGGGCAGATATCTATGCAAGCTATCATAGACTATGCATGCTTTTGTGATTCTATGTCGTTTCATAGCACAATTCAATCTAATAGCATGTTCAAAATTCATTTACATACCACCACTCTTAGGGACCAACTATCATAAAGGGATAATTATTTTTGGGCTGCACTATTGAATCATGCATATATTTGTCTATCTAAAATAACATCGGGCTCCTGCACAGCGGCTCAAAACCCACAGCCCTAATTTTGCATGAGCACCGACCACCGATGGAGCAACTCCATCACAGTAATGAACTGCCCAAGCTTCAAGATTGTGTTCTACTTGTGCAAGAATTGATGGACATTCCAGGAAATCCAGTGATGGTGCCGTGCAGTCCCTTCCTCCTCTCTCTGCAAGCCTGCCGGACACTTCTTGATGCAGTTGTTGGCTGCTCTCTGCCGGAGCCAAAAGGTTACTAAGGGAATTCCGTGCAGGCAAGCTGTTCCCTCTGAAGCCAGCAAGAGGCTTCCTACGCTGTTGTCTGAGAGGCCAGCGACGCAGTTGGCAGGGCGGACACGTGATGCACACTCATTGCTTTTGTCACTCAAAGTCGCGCAGCTCAGCACCTTGGTTTCATCACTCAGGCCTTGTTCGGATGAGCTCCAAATTCCAACTTTTTTCACTCTCTCTCCATCACATCAATTTTTACCCATATATATGGAGCACTAAATGTAAGTAAAAAAAATAACTAATTACACAGTTTAGTTGTAAATCACGAGACGAATCTTTTGAGCCTAGTTGGACCATGATTGGACAATATTTATCAAATAAAACGAAAACGTTACTATTCATCGGATTGCAATTTTTTGCAATCCGAACGTGGCCTCAGAATCCTCTACTGACATCTCCCAAGCCTATCTGATCTTCTGGTAGCCTGCTGTATACACATGTGTGGAGGACACTCCTTAGCTCATTCGTATGCAAACTGTACACTTGCATATATAGCTATGACCCTCTGTATTGAAGAGATATCGGAGTGTTGGCAAACAGATTGGAGTTATGGTGGTTGTCGGTTAATGCATATAGTGCGCGCAGTTGGCTTCATTTACGCGTCTTTAATTTTAGATAGTTTGGTGCTCCATGAGCTGAAATGCTGAATGAGATCAATGTGAGTACGATTAGCCCCTTTTATAGAACCCAAGCCTTGGTTTTCCTGGTTTATATATCTCGAAATGAGTACATATAACCATCGTGTGTTGCTCAATATATAATAAAACAGATGTGCTCAAGCCTAGCCCTCCTATCCATGTATTAATTAAGCACGGGCAGTGCAGCTCAAACAGATGTGACCGATATTAATTAAGCACATCCATCTGTCCATTGCAGAATCCATTAAACAGAAAGAAATTCCACAGAAGAGTAACTGTTCCCAGAAAATGTACATTCTATCTTCACAAGAAAATATTTCCAGGTTAAATAAAATTAAATACTTTAGCAGTAGATCTATATAGTTCAATGGCGATCATGGTCCAAAAAAAAGCTAGTTACGAATAAGCAGGACCTATGTCACATTACAAGACTGCCTTACTGGGCCGGGACTTAAACTTAGTCCCTCTGTCTCTTTTATCTGTCGCTGTTGGTGTGCGCGTCGTAAGTTTGACTCAAATTATAGAAAATACGTGCAACATTTGTATCTCTAAATAAATTTATTAAAAAAAACTAGACTAAAATATCTTTCCAATGATACTAATTATGTACCATAAATATTAATATATTTTAATATATATTTAGTCAAGATTGTTTCTCAGGATGCGAGAACGACAGATATTTAGGGACGGAGGGAGTATAAGCAAAGATGTTGTATAGAATAATTATTAATTTCTCTTGGAATCTGAGTGACAAATATATATAGAAGCAAATCAATCCAATCTGGAAGCTCAAAACCTGCGGTTCTACTTGTTGGAGCACTGATGGAGCAACTCCATCACGGCGATGTAATGCGATGAACTGACGAAGCTTCAAGACTGAGTTCTACGACTTCAACTTGGACAAGCAGAGACTGTGTGCGCGCGTCTGTGGGACACTTTTTGATGCAACTGCTGACTGTTCTGCACTGCAGTAGAGGAAAAGGTTCGAATAGAACTTCACGTGCTAGCAAGAGGATCCGCCAAAGCAGGCAAGCGGCTCGCAGTGCTGTGGTTCAAGAACTCGACGACGCGGTTGGTGTGCCGGACTTGTGCTGGACACGCATTGCTTGTCACCCAAAGTCACGCAGCTTGGCTCTTTCCTTTCATCAGTCGGAGTCGTCTCCTCCTGACATCTCCCAAGCCAGTAACACCGATCGGCGTTCACTGGTGAGAACCAACAAAGAAAACCACCAGCCTCTTGATGGGAGAGACTGGCGTAACACTTTCCCTCAACCCATGTCCAGTGCCCTCGACTTCTCCCAAGCTTATATATCCATGTATCGACTGCGTTTGCTGAATACTACTGCATATTAATTACATACGTATGTGCACTAACTTAACCCGATGATACTGCATATAGCATACATAGCACTGACGCCAAGGTTGGAAGTCATATCAGAGTCTAAGCGGAAAAAACAATACAAATATACGTACTAGACATATCGTATTATTTATATATATACTATATAGACATATAGTTCAAGTTGGAATGGTTATTGGTTCGTGGCGTGACCTTGCCTACATTTTCACTGTTATGGTTGCCGCTCCGTGAGCAGAGATGTGAGGAGTACGGAGATGCAAATGTAAACAACTTTCCTTGATTGGCTCTGCTTCTTTTTTTTAGAAAAGGGAATATATTAATATCCCAGCTTCTGCATCGACTAATGCATATAGCTGTTCCTTATTACAACTGTTGGCACAAAATCTGCACCCTGCGCCAAGCACACAGCAAGCCGAAAAGCGTGACTTCAATCGGACAGCCGCACGGTTTGGAGATCCGGAAGCGTGCCAGTCAGTTTGACCTGAAAACTGACAAGGGACAAAGAAACTGTTAAATACAAAATCGGAACGTGTCGGATGAGACCAGACAGTTCCGTATATACGGCCCTGAAGCCACTTACGACGACATACAGCTATAGAAGCTGTCTGCCAATCATGCATGCGATTCATTCGGCTAATATGAAGGTGAAACACGTAGTGTATTGATTACCGAACATACATACGTAAGAAGACATGTTTGAACAAGTGAAAGTTAACTACGAATTGAAGCATAACCAAGCTCGGCAATACAGCCGACTCGGGGTCCATGAAGAAGGAACATACAAATTATCACGACTAAACTAATCAAAGACCTGCATCTGCCGCACGATACCCGATCCTATCAAAGCCTAAGCGTTTCTAACATGCAAGAACCCGCAACATGTAACAATCTAGATTGATCCAATTCGGCTATATGAGCATACGATCTATTTATCATGATAATATAAGAGTAAAGAACGTTAAAGAGCAAATAGATCTATAAAATAAGAAGCCGAAACCGATCAAATCTAGATTGGGCAAAAGAGTGTTACAAATAAATAAAATATTAAAGTCATGCAACACGTGATAACTTAATGAATCTACAAGATCTTGCCAAACCTAATAGAGCCGATAACTAATCCTTGAACCAGATCCTAGCCTGCCGCACGACTCACGATCTAACCAAGAATCGATAACTATCTTGCCTCGCTAAGCTATCAAGCGGACGCCTGCCGCACGGCCATCTAGTCGAGATAGACAAAACATAAGCAAAGACTTCTTGATCATCAAGTAGACGCCTGCCGCACGGCCATCCCATCGAGACGAACAAGACTACTTGCATCAAGATCTAAATCCACCGCATGATACTAGACATGATAGCAAGGTTGCCGGAACTTACGGAGGTCGACGGATCGATTGGCTCCTCTCGAAGAACTCGACGACACGACAAAAGGGACTCGAAACGTGGCACGGGGCCGGTTGTATTGATTTGATTGTGAATATCTTTTACAATGGTCGAGGGTCTATATTTATACCCTGGACATAACATGAATCCTAAGAGATTACGATGTACACAATATGTTAAAGGTAACTCAAAAGTACGGCGAGACTCTTGCTATAATTCTCTTCGGAGTCCTCGATTATCGTTTTTCTCCTTCTATTCGGCTTCTCGCTTGCCACCTTTCGCTTCCCGAATGGAGCCACTGTCTTCAAAGATAGCCGACCGCACCAATGCTTGCCGAATCACCCAGAGTCAATAGCATATCCGCTTGCCGAATAGCTCAAAGTTAGCCGACCGCACGCTCATTTGCCGAACGCGTTGGATTTCTGCTTTCTCATAGACTTTACCGAATCGGCCCATCTGTCATTGGTCTTTACCAAAATCCAGTGTTAACACATGCCCCCTCAATTTCGGGATAAAAGTAATTTTGTTCCGGAATTGAACACAGACTCTTTTCTTATTTATGTCAACACTGTTCAACTCCGCAGCCGCCACTCAAAATCTGATCCTTCTTCGTTCTAGATTCGAGCCTTCTTTTAATCCCCAATGGCGACCCTTGATGGAGTTCCAGAGGTATTTTTGATTCCTTTCATGTATTCGGCAAATTTTTCTTTGATCTTTCATCTCTCCTGATTCTCTTCGGCCGTCCCACTCTTCTGAAGGAATATAAGGATGAAATTTTGATTCCTTATGCTTTGCGAACCCCGATTCGTACTTCTTGGGTCCGATGGGAGAGCCCAATCCAATCGAATTTGTGGAGAAAGAAACTTTGAGGATCCCCTTCAAATCCGGAGTAGCTTCCCCGAACCGATGGCCAAATACTTTCAAAACCTGGCCTTTCCCTCCGATTTCTGGATGGCGGAAGTGGTACCAAAGGATGCTGAACAAGAGCAGCAGCCACTGGGACTCCCGTGATATCCAAAGATTGCTTGGAGTTATCTCTTTCGGGAACACTTCGAATGATTCTCTTTTGATAGCAGCCTCCCACTTTTGGTCCGATGCTACTAATTCTTTCATCTTCGGTCATGGCCCGATGTCTTTTACTTTGGCCGACATTTTCATGATGACAGGCCTCAATGTAACGGAGCCAACATACCCTTCTAAATACAAGCACAACAAAGAACCGAGAAAGCAGTCAAATCGGGAAGCGGGTGGACCAAATATATCCGCACTTACATGTCCACGGGATGCATTGACAACAAGGAATATAAAGCTTTCCCCGAACATGTGGCTCTGCAGGTTTGTTTTCTGTGGCAAATCCAATGAGCCAACTCTCAATCACATGGTGATGGCCGAGGAGCCGGCTGCAGGAACTTTAATTCCTCTGGGCAAATATCTTCCGAGCCGCTGTCTATCACATGATGCATCGGATCATTGTTCGACGCGTCAACATGGGGGAAATTCATTGTGTAAATGGTCCCCGGTGGTTTGTGCAGATGTGGCTACAATTGTACATGCACCGGATAGTTTCCGTGGACCTTAACACTTTGGGTTTTCCTTCTGTCAATGATGATGAGGATGGCCAAATGAAAGAGAAAAGCCTGTCAAACTTATGGAGAAGCAAAGAAATCCATCATCATTGATATAGATCTTGGCCATCTATTCAAGCTATTCTTTAAGGGCTTCAATCATATGATATGGCTCCCTTATAGAGAAAGTGAAACTTTGACTCTGCCTTGCAAATTCAGCTATGAGTCCGGCTGCTCAGACAGGGGTTGCTACAAAGATCTTCAATTCTTTCATTAAGCCCCGTGTCCTGCCAGCAGAGTTTCATCATGGGAGGTTGCTGAATCCTTCCTATGAATTTTATAACCCAAACATGTTTGCCGGGCAATTGGGGGCAGGGCAACCGCCCCCAAGACTGTTTTTCTCAACCATCATAAGGCCCAGAGAGAGAATAGGAGATGAAATGGAGGCCAAAAGGGTTTTGAGCTTGGATGGGATCTGCGCGAATTCATGCCCTTACCTTTGGGATTAATAGAAGTCGCTCATCCTTTGTTTTCCTCTTGGTGGCAAGAGTGGCGTGCCCATATTTTTAACATATCAGTACACCCTTTGTGTCAAGATTTGTATGCTCAATTTGATTCTCGACGGTGAGGTGACTTTCTTCATACTCACAATTACCTTTTTTCCGACTTTGTTTTTAAATTTCAGTATTGTACTGTTTTTTGCGGGATCCCGAGCCTACCCCTCCTTCACAAGTAGTCCAATATTACCAAGCTGGACCCATCCCTGCCTTTAGGTTTTAATGCTCCATCCCCTGGCAACCCTCATGAAAACACCAAGTAGCTCGGGTGCAGCTTCTTCGAAAGGAGAAGGCAAGAGGAAAGCTATTACTGGATCAAGTAGAGATGTTAATGTGCCCAGAAGAACAAGATCCAAGAAAGCTAAGCTCTCTCCCAAGGTAAACTCTCGGTCAGTTTTGTTCTGAACCATGATGGGGCTTATTTTACTTATTATATGTTCTCCTTCAGCCACAGGTCAGGCCTTCAAAATCAGCCAATGTGTTGAGAATTACTGAAACATCTTCTCAGGCTCCTGAAGATGTTGAAACTCAAGAGGAGGATGCAGAAATTCAAGAGTCCACTGGCCATACAGGTGATTACCTTCTTAACTGATTGTTCCCCTTTTTACACCAGATGAACTGATTTTGCCACTTGATACTCCTCATGATGCAGATCATTCTCTGGACAAAATGGCAGAAGAATCTCCTCCTCATGCTTCTATTGATAGTGCAGAAATTCACAAGGCTATTGGTCATATTGGTAATAATGTTTTCTACACATTTTCTCTTCTTTCTTCTGTCAAGGTTTATCTACTGCACTTTGCATCTTATTATTTATTTTCAGATGATATCTTGGATGACATAGCAGAAGGATCTTCCCCTCATCAGGCTTCAAGTTCATCTTCTCTGGGCATTCAACTAAGCCCTCAATCAAGCCAAGACAGGAATCAACCTGAAGAAGCTTCTGCACCAAAGGTAATACTTTATTTTATTGATCTCTCAAATAATTCTGATCAATCGGCTAATGGTTCTCCTTCTTAAAGGATGATGCTAAGCCGACTGTCAGCTACTCTTTCACCATTGAAGAGTACATTAATGAGGGTGGTGAAGAGGTTACTTCTCAGCAGAGGTTATCAGCAGAGAACCAAGCTCGGCTAAAGGAGATATCCCTCTTACTGGCCAAAGATATAAATGCTCTTGTTCAAGATGCAGACCAGATAAGAGAACTGGTTGAGCTTATTGACCAAGATATCCCTCCAACTCTCAAGGTCTCTCTAGAATCTGCAACTCATCTTGATGATCACCTTGGCAAGGTCGAGAGCAAACAGAATATAGCCTCTAGAGCCGCTCTGCGGAGAATGATAATCGACCAAAAAGCATCAAGTTAAAGAACCGCACTCTCGGATCCAGGCCGCTAAGCGCCTTTGGTAACTCGAACCTGAACCGGTAGCCATGGAGGAGGAAAAGGCCAGGTTGGAAGCTCAATTGGCTCAATTGAATGTGAGAATCCAATCTCACAAAGATAAAATTGCCACCTTGCCGAACTCTATAGATGCAGCCAAGACAAAGATATCATCTGTCATCAAGGAGCATCAGCAGATCAAAACCAGGCTTACCAGAATCCAGAGTTCTGAAGACGATGACAAGAAGGTGCTAGAAGAAGTCAGCCGAATTAGGGATGATATCATAGACGCAATCAAACTGTTCTTAAATGAGTAAAACATTCGGCTTGTAACACACTGTGATTTTTTAAACAATTGTATTCTTTGTTGTGCTTTGGTCTTTTCCATTCTTGTCTGACTGATGACATAGCCGAATGTTCTTAAGCTTCCCGAATAGACAGACGGCCATCATTCTGGATTTCCCGATCAGAGGATTAGCCGATTCTTCTGAACCGTCGCTTTCGATTTAGCCGAGCTTGGCCCAGTCCGGTAACGGCCCAAAAGAGAAGTAAACCCTACTTTGTCGTTTGGTATACTCCGAGTCGTGCGCCACGAACTCCATTTTGGCCTATAAATAAAGCCCTCTTCCGGCTTCCACCACCATCGCCGGTTAGCATTCATCATCATCTTCTCATCTTCTCGCCGAAACTTTTAGGAAGAAAACCCCACCTCCAAATCACCAATGTCGAGCGCTGGTGACCATGGGAAGCGTCCTGCTGAGGGAGAGGCCGGAGGGAGTAGGCCGCGACGTCGGCAACGCCATGGGTAAGATTAATCTGCCATCTTCGTGTGTTCTTGTTCACTGTTCATCTTCTAACCCTTCGGTTCTTCCTCTTCCTCAGGCCGCGAGTCATCACGGGGCAATACCATCTGCTGCCCCCAATGGTGGTGACTCAACCGGGCACCTCCAGCCAACCGGTGTCTGTCTCCGGCTCCTCGAGTTCGTCGAGCTCTTCTGAGTCCGACAACTCATACAACGCCAACCCTTGGGGTCCGGCAGAACCAGAGGGCGAGGACCCTTTGTACATTCATGAGGAGGCGCTCCGGTTCCGCAAGGAAAGGGATGAAGCCCGGACCGAGCTGGGCGACGTCTCCAAGCAGTTCGGCATTGCGCAAGCCGAATGGGAGGATCAGCGCAAGCAGTTCTGCGATGCCATCACTGGTTCGGCATCCTCACATAGATTTCCTTTTCTCTCAATCCTCTTCGCTGTACTGATTAACTTTTCATCTTTCAGCACTCTCTGCGGAGAACGATCGGTTGAAGGCAGCAGCAACCCGGGCGGCTGACAAGGTGAATGCCCAGGGAGAAACTCCTGAGGCACGCCTGGATGCCATGGATGGCCGTGTTGATCAGGCCGTCATCCAAGGTGTCCACCTTGGTGTGTCCCTCGGCCTGGCAGCGATGTCCTCTCGCACCAATGAGGACTATTCTGTTCAGGCCGTTGGATTTGCAGAAGGTCATCCTCACGAGGTGGAGGACATCGAGGAGCAGCTGGAGCTCTACGGGGACCATGCTACTGCCCTTGCCGAATCCACCAATCCCCAATCTGTTCTTAATAAGTTGTTCCAGGAGTAGTTTGTAACTAGGGATTGATCTCGTGAATAATGAAATCATCTTCTCGAGAATGTGTCTTGTTTATGATCTTGTGTTGATTGCCAAATGAATGCCTTCAGTCCTCTTTGATTCGAAGCAGTTCTTGAGTGATTTTCCCCGAATGCGGTGACATCACTTTAGTCGATTAGATCTTAGTCTTACGCCACAAACGATTTGACGAGTCACCGAGTAGTATCATTCAGGATTTCATCTTCCTCTTTTCCCGATAAACCAACCAAATCGAATGTTGAGGTCAACATAAGATCATTCGGTTATATTTTGAACTGAAGGCGACACGAATCGTATCGGCTATTTACCAACTTCATATTTTTTCACTAAAGGCGATGTTATCTCATCGGCTGTTTGATTCAAATTCTCTTTACGAACCAACTTCGATACTGGGGTAATATTTTTTAAGATATCGTCCATTGATAGCTCGGTAAATTCTTCCCCAAATAAAGTCTTCAAAATATATGCATTGCCAGCACGCATCTTTCTACCCGAAAGGGCCCTTCCCAATTTGGAGACCACTTGCCGAATGCCCTGTCTTTTTCGATCCAATCGGCAATATAGTTTTCCAAACCAGGTCACCTTCCAAGAATTGCTTTTCTCTAACTTTCTTGTTATAATATCGGGCAACACGTATTTTATTCTTCTCAATATTTTCCAATGCCTTGAGACGAATGAAATGTAAATCTTCCAATTCATCTATCATCAAATTTGTATAATCTTCTTTTTCCAAATCTTTTTGCAACATAACTCTTCTTGAACCCGATTGCAATTCCCATGGTAAGACAAAGATGATGCCCGTAAACCAATTCATAAGGAGATGTTCGAGTTGACCCATGACAAGCCATCCGATAAGCCCACAATGCTTCATTGAGAACCAAATGCCATCTCTTCGGTTTCTCATCAATCTTCTTTTGAATGATCTTGATCATAATCTTATTGGATGCTTCTGCTTGCCCATTGGCTTGTGCATAATAAGGAGAAGAATTATACAGCTTTGATCCCCATGTCTTCGGCAAAGTCGCAAAATTCGAAGAAGTAAACGGGTTCCTTGATCAGTTGTTATAGTTTGAGGGATTCCAAACCTATAAATTATATGCTCTTTAACAAAACTGATCATATTTTCTGATGTAACTTTCTTCAAAGGAATGGCTTCGACCCATTTAGTAAAATAATCTGTGGCCAGTAGCACAAACTTATGCCCTTTGCTCGAAGGAGGATGTATCTGACCAATTAAATCTATGCCCCATCCTCTAAATGGCCAAGGTTTGATTATTGGGTTCATAACAGATGCTGGAGCCTTTTGAATGTTGCCAAATTTTGGACAATCATGACATCCTTTATAATAGTCAAAGCAATCTTCCAGCATAGTTAGCCAAAAATAACCAGTTCTCCGAATTATCCATTTCATCCGGTAAGCTGATTGATGTGCACCACATAATCCTTCATGCACTTCATACATCATCTTTCTGGCCTCTTCTTGGCTTAGACACTTGAGCAATACTCCATCTATAGATTTGTAATACAAGTGATCATTGAGAAGGACGAACTTAAGGGCTTTGTACCTGAGCTTTCGGGTAACTTTCTCGATGGATCCTTCAGATATTCGATGATTTCATGCCTCCAATCACCAACCACCTGCTCAGCATCTGGAATATTCTCTCCTATAGTGAAGACTTCTTGATTTTCACGATATCCAGAAGCAGTTTGGGCCAACCTATTTGCTTCTTCATTATGCCCCCTAGGGATATGATGCAAGGTTGCTACCCGAAAGCTTTTTAAAAGTTCCCGGCATTCCTCATAGTATTCTCTTAGCGCGTCATTCTTACACTCATATTGGCCAATCAACTGGTTGATCACCAGCTCAGAGTCTCCAAAGATTTCAACAAGGACGGCTTTTATCTCTACAAGAAGCCGAAGCCCTCTAAGCAATGCTTCATACTCTGCTTGATTGTTAGTCACATGAAATTCAATGGGAATAGCATACTCAAAAGTTATTCCCCGTGGAGAAACTAATAGAATGCCAGCGCCCCCACCTTTGCTGCAGGATGAACCATCAAAAAATAGAGTCCAAGGTACAATGCCTACTATACTGTTGCTAAGGTCATGATGTTGCGTAATAAAATCAGCAATAATTTGACCCTTCACTGCTTTTGCCGATTCGTATTTTAAATCAAATTCCGACAAAGCCAAAATCCATTTGCCAATTCTTCCATTTAAAATTGGCATTGACAACATATGCTTGATCACATCATGACTTGAAATAATCACGCATTCGGCTTTTAATAAATAATGCCGAAGCTTAGTACATGAGTAATACACACACAAGCACAATTTTTCCATAGCCGAATATCTTGTCTCTGGGTCTAACAGCTTTCGGCTAAGATAAGCTATGACTCGCTCCTTCCCTTCATACTCTTGCATGAGGGCCGATCCTATTGTTAGGGTATCGGCCGCCACGTACAACTTGAAAGGCTTGTTAAGTTGTGGAGGTACCAAAACTGGTGGTGCCTTCATGTATTCTTTAATTTCATCAAAAGCCTTTTGTTGCACGTCACCCCATACAAATTCTTGATTCCTCTTGAGCTTTAATAATGGAGAAAAGGGCAAGATTCTTTCTGATAAATTGGAAATGAACCTTCTTACGAAATTGATCTTGTCGAGCAGGGACTGTAATTCTGTGAGATTAGTTGGGGGAACAACTTTATCTATTGTCTCCATGCTCTTCTTTCCAACTTCAATTCCTCCTTTATGAATAAGGAATCCCAAGAACTCACCAGCTGACACTCCGAAAGCACATTTGTTTGGATTCATCTTCAAACCATGTTTTCTAGTGCATTCCAAAGTTCTTCTTAGATCAGCTAAATGTTTCTCATAGTCTTTAGATTTGACTACTACATCATCAATGTAGATCTCCACAATTTTGCCGATCAACTCATGAAATATGTAATTCATGGCTCTTTGATAAGTTGCACCGGCATTCTTCAATCCAAACGTCATTACAATCCATTCAAATAAACCAATGTGGCCAGGGCATCTAAAAGCCGTTTTTGAAATATCTTCTATTGCCATGAAGATCTGATTATAGCCAGCATTACCATCCATAAAACTAATGACTTCATACCCGGCTGCTGCGTCTACTAACAAATCGGCAATTGGCATCGGATACCCATCCATTGGAGTGGCCTTGTTAAGATCTCTGAAGTCTATACAAACTCTCATCTTCCCATTCTTCTTGTAAACAGGAACTATATTCGAAATCCAATCTGCGTACCTGCACGGCCGAATGAAGTTTGCTTCCAATAACCTTTCAATTTCCTTCTTCACATCGGCCAGTACCTCTTCTTTATAGATCTTCCTCGGAGGTTGTTTATAGGGTGGATACCCGACTTAATAGGTAATCGATGCTCAACAATAGAACGATCTAGTCCAGGCATCTCTCAGATAATCCCAAGCAAAGCAATCTTTAAACTCCTTCAGAAGATTTACTAATTGCTCTCTACATTCTGGACTCAAATTTGCACTAATGTACATCGGCCTTGATTTGGACTCATCGCCAACATTTATCTCTTCTAATTTGTCGGCCGACATAAAACCGTGTCCCAACTTTCCTTTGTTGCCATCGATTGGGTTACCCATCAAAAATTGCTGTTCGAGCCGACTGCTTGGATCGGCTTGTTGAATACATTAACAGGACCTTCTTTCCATACTTTGCCAGAAAAACAATCAACACCATCATATTCCCAATAAGCTAGCTCCAAAGCAGCCACACTTACCGAATCATCGGCATGTATGATCTCCACGTCATCCCCTATCCATTGAATAAGGATTTGGTGCATAGTTGAAGGAATACAGCAATTAGCATGAATCCAGTCTCTCCCAAGAAGCAAACTGTATGCCCCCTTGCCGTCAATGACGAAGAACGTAGTAATCAGGGTTTTAGACCCAATCATCAACTCAACATGCACAGCTCCTCGAGTGTCAGAAGGATTGCCAGCAAAGTCTCTAAGGATCATGTGGGTTTTAAGCAAATCTTCATCCGTCATCCCGAGCTTTCTAAACGTGGAATATGGCATTATATTGATAGCAGCTCCTCCATCAACAAACATCTTGGTCAGAGGCTTCCCATTGACGTATCCTTTCACGTAAAGCGGTTTCAAGTGACGATGTTTGGCCGGCTTGTCAAAAGTTGCTTGTCGTGTTAGTATAAGCTGAGCCATTAGATCTTGAAACTCGCTTTCATCGAAATCAGAATAAACCTCCTCCTGTACTTCTTGATTGTCAGGAGCTATGAATTCTGATGGGAGGAAGAAAGCCATGCATGCATCACCCGAAGGACCCTTCTCATCGGATTTCTTCTTTGGGCGCCATTCCTTCTTTTCTTCTGCAGCAGCCTGTTCCAGCTCTTTGTTTCTCAATCGCTGCACTCTCCTCTTCTGACTTTTCCTCAACCCTGGTGGGCACCATTGCCCTTTCTGCCATCTATATCCATGAGTATTTCCTTCCTCATCGTACTCTTCGGGATGAACCCAATGCTGATCCGCGAATCTCTTCCTCTGATGATCAAAGTTATTTAATTTTATACGCCGATCGTCCTCAGGAAATTGAACTCCAAGTCTTTCATGGACTGGTCGGCGGTTGACTCGAGACTGCCTGTAGCCATAATACTGATCACTGCATTCTGGGCAATTGTTTCTAGCAGGCAGCTTCAAGCCTTCATTCCAACAATGCTTAAAGAATGAACAACCCCAATGAGACTGTTCTAGTTCCCTCATGTGTTCTTCTTGTTCTCGGTGGTACATCTCTTCTTCATATCTCCACCGTTCTTCTAAGAACTTTCGTTCTTCATAATATTCTTGCTCTTGCTGCCTCTGCCATTTATTCAGCAAGATTCGTGATGTCACCCTTGGCCTGGACGTTTCACCTCTTTCGGTTCGGCTATTTTTGAACCGAACTTTCTCTTTCAACTCTTCAGCAGTAATCTGTCGGTTGGGGTCTACAGTACCACTTTTCTTAGCTCTTTCTGATGTCAACACTTTCATCTTTCCCTTGCTTTTAGGGTCATCTGCAGAGACCATTCCGACAGAGAAAGAAATCATGTTCTGAGGGAAAGGTTTGCCATCAATCTTCATCTTGCCATCAAATTTCAGATGCCCCTCCTGAATTGCTTTCTGAATTCGAACTCTAAATACTCGGCAATCATTGATGGAGTGGGAATTAGTGTTATGATAACCACAATATCTCTTATCTTTCACTCCTTCAGGGCGTAGCATGGGATGTCCCTCGGTAGCTTGATGCGGCCTTCCCTCACCAACAGATCAAAAAGTTTATCCGATTTGGACACATCAAAATCATAAGTCCCTTTCGTTGTTTCAGCCACCGCCGACTTACTTGGGTAGGCTCTTTGTCCCAAGTCAACTCGGCTGCAGCTATTTCATCTTCATCCTCGTACTCGATTTGCTTCTTCCAGAAAACTCGATACATCTCACTAGCAACATTACCCTTCCGATAGCGGTTATCCCTTCGAAACCCCGAGCCTGATTACTCATGACAGCTAATCTCGAGCGAGTTGACCGAGATCATCAAATTCCATGCCGAACAGCTTTTTCCCGACATTCGGCAAAGATCCCTGCTATTGCTATTCCAGGCAACCGATCGTCCGGTAAATTCAGTGAGAAGCAAAGACTCTTAGTTTCTCTGAACCTGCGAAGATATTCTTGTGGTGTCTCATTAGCTTTACGCTTTAAACCGGTAAGGTCTACCAGCTTCTTTTTCAGTAGTTCCAAAGTGAAGAAATAAGCATGAAACTTCTGTTCAAGTTCTGCCCGGTACCAATAGAATCAGCTGGTAGAGAAGTAAACCAGGTGAAAGCTGGGCCTGTGAGAGACAATGGAAAATACCAAATCCTCCAAGCTTCGTGCGTGGACGCCTCCCCAAGCTGTATCGGGTATCGGCTAATATGCTCTGGTGGTACTTGTATCATCCCCGCCCAGAAAAATTTGGTCAAGTCGGTTGGTGGCTTCACCCTTGCTGGTAGTGCAACCCCTGTTATACCATTCTGGGTATGCGGACTTGTATGAATAGGACTGATTCTTTGGCTTTAGGCCGAACTGATGTTGCATCATATCAGCCATCCTTTGCATGATTATGTCAATGTCGTCTTCGAGTTCCACGTGCCTGTCCTCCCGGATGGTATTCCCGCCGCACTTCTATATCCCCGGATTCGGTAGAGCATCTAGAGCAGTATAGTCAGTGAACTCATGATATCCATCCCCATACATGTTCCTTTGTAACCTGTTTGATGCTGGAGATATCTTGTATGCAGATTGCGGTACTCTTTCAGTAGTGCCAAACGTCACTTGGCCATAAGTAGGAGGTGGTTGCTTTTCATGAGTCTCTACTTCATCTTTGTTAATCCCAGATGTTCCTGTATCTTCAGGTTGCTTCTCTTGATATTTTGGAATATTGAAAAGCACTGGTCCACGAATTGGTCCCACACCATCTTCAAAATACTTATCAGCCTGTTGGCCGAAAGTATTAGCCATGATTACTCGGAAAGTATTTAGAAAGGCCGTGTTGTGGTTCCCGATGGTATCTCGCCAAGGCTTTATGGACCAAATCGATACCTTTTGAGCTTCTTCCTCTTCGAGCAATCAGTTTGATGTGCAAGAAGAACCCTTGGCAATGACTGCTTCTGAAAAACCTTGTTGCTCTTGTTCTTGGAGAAAGACATTAAGCATTTATGCTTGTATTGCTCGCATGCTTTGTCCACTTGTTGCTCTCAATTGGTCTGGCAATTCATCCAAATCACGTCCGAACATGATTGTTATTAACGTCCGACATCTTGAATCGGGAGATGGTCCCACCGAGCGTGCCAAAAAGTGTGTTGGCACAAAATCTGCACCCTGTGCCAAGCACACAAAGAAGTTTCAAAAGCGTGACTTCAATCGGACAAACCGCACGGGTTTGGAGATCCGGAAGCGTGCCAGTCAGTTTGACCTGAAAACTGACAAGGGACAAAGAAACTGTCAAATACAAAATCGAAACGTGTCGGATGAGACCAAACAGTTCCGTATATACGGCCCCTGAAGCCACTTACGGCGACATACGCCTATAGAAGCATGCGCCAATCATGCATGCAATTCATTCGGCTAATATGAAGGTGAAACACGTAGTGTATTGATTACCGAACATACATACGTAAGAAGACATGTTTGAACAAGTGAAAGTTAACTACGAATTGAAGCATAACCAAGCTCGGCAATACAGCCGACTCGGGGTCCATGAAGAAGGAACATACAAATTATCACGACTAAACTAATCAAAGACCTGCATCTGCCGCACGATACCCGATCCTATCAAAGCCTAAGCGTTTCTAACATGCAAGAACCATAACATGTAACAATCTAGATTGATCCAATTCGGCTATATGAGCATACGATCTATTTATCATGATAATATAAGAGTAAAGAACGTTAAAGAGCAAATAGATCTATAAAATAAGAAGCCGAAACCGATCAAATCTAGACTGGGCAAAAGAGTGTTACAAATAAATAAAATATTAAAGTCATGCAACACGTGATAACTTAATGAATCTACAAGATCTTGCCAAACCTAATAGAGCCGATAACTAATCCTTGAACCAGATCCTAGCCTGCCGCACGACTCACGATCTAACCAAGAATCGATAACTATCTTGCCTCGCTAAGCTATCAAGCGGGCGCTGCCGCACGGCCATCTAGTCGAGATAGACAAAGCATAAGCAAAGACTTCTTGATCATCAAGTAGACGCTGCCGCACGGCCATTCCATCGAGATCGAACAAGACTACTTGCATCAAGATCTAAATCCACCGCATGATACTAGACATGATAGCAAGGTTGCCGGAACTTACGGAGGTCGACGGATCGATTGGCTCCTCTCGAAGAACTTCGACGACACGACAAAAAAGGACTCGAACGTTGGCACACGGGGCCGGTTGTATTGATTTGATTGTGAATATCTTTTACAATGGTCGAGGGTCTATATTTATACCCTGGACATAACATGAATCCTAAGAGATTACGACGTACACAATATGTTAAAGGTAACTCAAAAGTACGGCGAGACTCTTGCTATAATTCTCTTCGAGTCCTCGATTATCGTTTTTTCTCCTTCTATTCGGCTTCTCGCTTGCCACCTTTCGCTTCCCGAATGGAGCCACTGTCTTCAAAGATAGCCGACCGCACCAATGCTTGCCGAATCACCCAGTCAATAGCATATCCGCTTGCCGAATAGCTCAAAGTTAGCCGACCGCACGCTCATTTGCCGAACGCGTTGGATTTCGCTTTCTCATAGACTTTACCGAATCGGCCCATCTGTCATTGGTCTTTACCAAAATCCAGTGTTAACAACAACCAACCACACAAAGGTCCAAGCAATCTCAAAAACAAAGTTTTGAAGCGAAGCAGAAGACGATAAGAGTTCCGAGTGCAACATTTAACCCATAATTCTATTACTGAAACGCCACCCGTTTCTTGCAAACACCTCCATCGCGGTGATCTCAATCTGCCTGCATCCCATCTTTATCATTTGGCCATCCTCCTTCTGTAGTAAGGACCAGAATCTGGTCCAAAGACGTCCCCCCCAAGATGACCTGCAAATAAGATGGTGCTATAATCTGTCAAAGACCACTTCATTACGGGTTAACCAAATTGCCCAACACATCGCACTTCGCCCCCCACTAGAAACTTGGCTTTCAGTTTTCTATTGAATCCTTGTAACCACCCCCAGTAAACATATTATGTATACCAGTCAGAGGTAATAGATTCAAGGAAACCTGAATCGTGTGCCACACAAATTTAGCAAAATGACAATCAAAGAATAAATGTTGTATGGACTCCTCTGATGAGCAGAAACAACATTTCCTATCACCTTGCCATTGTCATCTTGCTAAATTGTCTTTTGTCAAAATAACTCCCTTATATAAATACCACAAGAACACCTTAATTTTGAGAGGTAGTTTTAATTTCCAAATAAAAGTATTGTGGGGTATAGCTTCGGTTCCTAATAAAGCTCTATACATAGATCTAACTGAAAATTGTCCGCTTTGATGTAGCCCCCACACAAAGTGATCCCTCTGGTTTGTTAATTGTACATTTGCAACCAAGGCTACCACATCATACCATGCTTGTAAATTAACACCTACCAGGGACCTCCTGAAGGCTACATTCAACGGTGTTGTAGACAACACCGTTCTCACCGAAGCTCCTTTTCTCCTCACAATATTATATAACACCGGAAAGAGCACTTTTAAAGGTCATGGTCTTATCCATGCATCTTCCCAGAAACGTACTTGAGATCCATCACCAATTTCAAACTTGCCTAACGAAAGGAACTCCCCCTTGACCTTCATGAGGCCAGCCCAAAATTGAGAATCCCCAGGCATATGTTGAACCTGCTTCTGCACACCAGCTTGACATCAGGCAGCTGAAAGTCATCAATTTACAACCTTATTAAGAACCACATCATATCCTTGGAAGCACCAAACAGAATGCCACTTGATTCCAAAAGAAACTCCATCACTACAATGTAGTGCGATGGAGCGGTCATTAGCTTCAAGTCCCAGTTCTACTTGCACAAGCACTAAAGGAGCTCCATCATAGAGTCATCAGAGACTCAATTTGTCTACAACATAATGTCATCAGGGACTCGTGTTGTCTATAAGAGTCTCTGATGTCTTGACATCAATGATTCATTTTTACGTGTCACTAATATGGTGACATCAGAGACGTAATATAAGTGATATTTTTTCAAAGTTTCTGATGACCGTTTTCCATAGTCTCTAATCTGCAGTAGCATCCAGGAATTGCAGAGTCGATCTGCCACATCAGCTGCAGCCTTAGCTTATCTGCAGACCACTTCTTGGTGCTGCAGTTGCTGCTGGCAGCTCTACAGCACAAGAAACAGTTGACATGGAATTGTTAAGATAGCAAACCGGACGACTTGCAATTATGGAATCAACAACTAACAGGTCAGCAGCAACTTGAAGTCATTGATGCTATTTAACAAAGTATGGGACCTACTGTTACCCTCGACCGTAAGTGCAAGCACAATGTACCTATGCAATAACATTAAGCATGGGACCAATTATTTTGGGTAATAGCTAGAGCAGATCACAAAATGTGTAACACGATAATTGTGGGTCCTAGCACCAGTAAAGAATTACCTTTCCCTAAGCTCCTAATCCTTGTTCTCTCAAGACACTCCTCTCCACTTCAGATCCGCTTGTTGCCTTCTCTTGCTCTACCATTCCTCCCCTGCCCAGTCCTGCTTAAGATCACCATTTTTTCTAACATTGTTGTTGCCTAAGCATGGAAGCGATATATATCAGAATTTAAGTGAAAAACTATACGCATATACATATAATATTAGAAATATACAACTGGAGTTGGAATGGCCGTTGGTTTGTGGTGCGCCCTTGGCTACATTATTTAATTGCACTATTCTGTTTGGTGCTTGATTCGCCAAATTGGACATGTTTCTTGGGATAGAGGGAGTAAGTTTTCATTATAGAAGTCTTGGCACATGCTCAAGTAATCTTGCAATTCCTTCATGGAGGACAGGGCGGTGCGCAGGTAGCTAAACTGGGGACGGGGTGGAACAAGTGAGATGCATGGTGTTTGACTCTGCACGATGCACGAGATTGTTGAGGGTGGACACATGGAAGGTATATCAGGTTCGTGCTGCAGGACCATCAGCTGCAGCTCAGCTCCTTTGGTTGATCTCTCAAAGTCGTCTCTTCTTGATGCCTCAAAAAATGCTTTGTACAGGCGGTTTTAGAGGTCTTGCCACTGGCGTTTTGGCCTGCTGCCTGTGCAAGAGGCCAGTGAAAATGTTGCATTTTCACTGGGCGGTTGCTTGAAAAACCGCCTATGGAAATCCATTTTCACAGGCGGTTCACATAAGGAACCGCCAGTGAAAATGGAATTTCCACCGGCGGTTCACTTAAGGAACCGCCCGTGCTAATGTTTTCCCGCCAAAATTCATTTGAATTTTTATTTTTGAATTGGCGCCCTCTCCGTTCTCCTCCCTCCCTCCCTCTCTCTCCCTCCTCCTTTCCCCCCTCCCTCCCTTCTCTCTCCCCCCTCATCTTCCTCCCTTCTCCCCCCCCTCATCTTTCTCTCTTACTATGATCAATACAAAGGCTATTTAATTATGACAAATACATAAAGAAAAAAGTAATTATACCATACAATACTTATATACATATATACATCATTAACAATTTAATTACATCATACATTGTTTACATTAAAATTGTTTTGTGGCCGGCCACCATGTGATAATAAAATTTACATTAGAGAGGAATCTAATAATCATTTCGACTTAAATTCGGGCGCTAATTTCCCTTAGCGCTCTGAACTCTGGCCTCGCTAAGGGGCTTTCGGGTGGTGATATTTTCCCTCTGTAGGAATAATTTCTCTCATGATAAATGAGCAGATCCTCAATTATTCCGTCAGAGTTAGGTCGTCGAAGTTTTTGGACTCCGCTTCTTGATATGCCTGAAAAGGAAGTTTGTAAGCATTATATATATTTCCATGTGTCTTAGTAAATTTGCATTGTTAACGATATAAATACAAACGTTACTATTAGTGGTACCTTATTAGGGTTCCCGATGTACCGTCCGGCCGTTCTCATGAACTTCGCACGTGTAGAATCCACAATGTCAAATAACCGATTGGTTGCTTGTGGCACTACATAAATTGCATAGAGTTATTTACTTACATCTTATATATGTAACATGCATGATTTTGATTCATAATTTTACGCACCGGCCATTTGTGAAAAAAATCTTATTTCCTCCCCCGCCAAGGACAGGTCAAACACTCCACCTCTTATTTTATAGAATCTCCAAAATCTATGATGTCAAAAAGAATCGCTTAGCAGCAATCTTAAACTCTCATCAATTAAAAGATGCATGCTACATTTTGTCGACTTACCGTTTTATGATGCTTTGGAATTTTACATATCTTTGAGGTGGGTAGTCGGGCGGAGTCAAAGACCAGCACCCTTCCGTCCCTAGGATAAATGAATAAGCATATCCAGTGGTCGCTGCGCACGATCGAAACCGAGTTGTTATGCATTTATATAAACCGATACTTAAGCTAATGTATGTATATGAACCCATACTTACCTAAAGTTATAAGGGGCAACTACGCATTCCCTATGTTTGTACTGGAGCAATGCATTGCCTATGTAGGTGGCGTATCTAGTCTCATGATCCTTCTCCAGATCTTTTTTCTCCTTTCTTTGTCTTTCTTTGATAACCCCTTCAATTTGTCGTTGTCGTCACCAATTCGGAAGATTTGCTCATTCTCGCATATTTTTTTCGGGCTTAGGTACCCAGTCCGTTTGAATTCATTCTTGTTTGGTCCGGGACCGTACACGAACTCGTCTTGATCATATTGCATTCTGCAAGGCACAAGATAGAAGTCAATAATAATAAACAAAAGTTCATGTTAGTACGAGAGGTACACTTACAATGCAAATAGCGTGACGAGCTGAACGTCGAGCCGCTTAAGGTTCATCATCAACCAGATGTCCTCAAAAGTAACGAAAGCCGTGTCTCGTTCACTTATGAAAGCAGCTGGTGGTATGTTTACTTGGATTACGTCGATCCCGACTCGAGCCGCTCGCATGTACCAGTCATGAAGTCTTTTTATTCCAGGCGGGAGCTTTTGGAGTCGTTCCCAACTCAGTAGAGGCCTGCCGGGTACATATTTATCAGGGACATTTTGATAGTCATCCCATGTTGGCCTCACTATCTTTAGTGCTCAGATCTTTGCTTCCTCTACTGCCTTCTCTTGCTCAGCTAAGTCCATGGTACTTGACTTGCGAGAAAGCACAATCCCTTCCAAAAATTTGGCAGTGCCAGCTGTTTTCTTCTTCGGCTCGAATGGGGAAACCAATTTGGGAACAGAAAATTTTCTCTTCTTGGTAGGTTTTTCTTGGGTCTTCTTTGGTGGCGGCGGTGGTGTCCAAGGCGATGCTTCCATGTCTTGAGGTGGTGGGGACGAAGCAGGCTCACGGACTGGTGTACTTGTTTGTGGCGGAGATCCTGCTGGTTTCGATGTTGACGGTGGGGTTCTTGAAGGATCGGCAACAGTGGGTGATGGTGGGGTTCTTGAAGGATCGGCAACAGGGGGTGATGGTGGGTTTGGATCCTGTTGATAGTCGAGATCAGTGCCGACTCTGAAGTTTACGCGGGGCTTCTCTGGAAGGTGGTGGCTGGGTCAACTGGACGTCTCTTCGAGGCCACAGGATGAAATTATTAATGGCATGTCCGAGTGTCTCAATACCCTCGGGACCAGAAATTTCTAGCATGTCATCCTCGTAGCCTGGGACGACCGACAGCACTTCTACCCTGCAGTACTCTTCTGGTATAGGATCACCGTGGTAGTCACTTCCGGGGATCGCAAAGCCTGTGGTTACCTCCCTTGTACGTTGATGCTTCATACCATATCGTATGAGCATTTTACAAGGTGTCGGCCCATTGATGTCATCCACAGGATAGCGGTGTGTGTTTCCCGTAGACCCCACACTACTTGGAAAGGGAGCAGATTGGGCGGGCATTCCATGACTCATCTCCTGAGCTCCGTGCTAGGGTTGTCTTTGGAACGAGCCGCATCTGTGGGCCTTGTGTGCTCATCTGCTGAATGAACAATTGCACTAGCTAACTTCTGCACTAGCTTTGGATCAGGATTTGTTAGAAAGTCTGACATCATGTTTCTGAACTGTTCCTTAGCCTTTTCCTCAAAAAAATGCTGCATGTCTTCCTTATATTGATCGCGTTTCTTATACATGCCCACCCACTCCTCACCAAATCCTTCTTTCCATCCCATCTTCGAGGAGATGCCTCGTACACGGCCAGGATGCTCAGGGTTGCCCAGTCCAATACTCAGGATGTCTCTCTCCCTTCGTGGCTTGAGTTTCCCTTGTTTGACCTCCACTGCTAGCTCCAACATCTTATCAGCTGGGGCTGTGATGTCTAAGGGACAGTTGACACCGGTAGCAGTTTGTTTTGTTCCTCTACCTCTGAGCCAATTTGCCGACCTCTCGCCAACTTCCTCTGATAGCACAGGAACCCCTTGTTTCTTTAGCTCCTCCTCCTCTGCCCGCCATTTTGGAATTTGTTTCTGGTAACCACCGGTGCCAAGGTGATGGTGGTATTTGTTCTTCCTTGCTAGTCTTTGAGCGGCTTCACTCTTGGCTTTGGCAAATGGGTCGTTCTTCTCCGCGCCTTGAATATCTCCCACCGCGCTTGTGTGATCTTATACTTGCTCGTTGGGTCGTACCCATGCTTGAGAAACTTGGTATTCATCTCGGATCGCCGATTCGGAATGATGTTGCAATCCGCTTGAAAAAATACCCCTTTGCGAGTTTCTCATCCGTCCCCCCGGGAAAAACAAACCTTTCTATAAATTTGTCCCACAGCTCTTTCCTTTTAGTCGCATCCACATCCTTCCACCTAGTGATTGTGATGTCCAATTTATCCCCCGACCCGAAAAACCAATCGCATTCCGTATCTTGGCAGCCACCTCATCAGACACTAGAGGCTCTCCTTTTGGGCCAATGCTAGGAACTATGTATGTCTTCTCTGGCCACTTGTTTGTTCCTCGGTCACCACGTTTCCGGTCACTTTGTTTTCTTTTTCTTGATTTGGAGGTGGTTGTCTCAGTCGTTTCTGGTGCTTCGTCTTGAGGCACGTCTTCTTCTTCCGCGAGAAGTTCCCGCATTTGAGACATAACCTCCTCCGGTCGAAGGAATTCAAGAGTGTAAGGATCATTATGAGTATAATACTACGAATTGAAGTATTGGTTTTCATGTACTAAGTATACCTCATCATACGGATCATAATCTGGGTCAACACTTTTCGCGCGTTGTCTATCTATGCTAGGGCATGGATCCCTTCGATTGCCGTCATCTTCCTCTTCTTCCAACATGTCACCATGGAAATCCTCTTCTTGTCCTTCTACCTCTGGGGGTGTGTGAGTCTTCTTGGGTGACTCTACACGCACGCTCTTCTTCTTCCGGAGGATTTACAGTTCTATGCATGGCAATAACTATGTTAGTTACTTTGATAGGGTTCTACGTTATAAAAAGGGCAAGACTTCATAATGCCGTGAAACTCACCGTGCCTCGGGGGTGTGTGCGTCTTAGTGGGTGACTCCGCACGCCGGTCTTCCTTTGATGGTCTTTAGATGTTGGAGATGTCATCTTCTCGATAACTTCAAATTAAATAAGTCATTAACACTAAGTCACTAACACTAAGTCATTAGGAATTAACACTTAGAAACTAACACTAAGTAATTATGAAAAAACACTAAGTCACTAACAATAAGTCATTAGGAAATAACACTAAGTCATTATGACCTAACACTAAGTCACTAACACTAAGTCATCAAGTCAATAACACTAAGTCAATATGACCTAACACTAAGTCACTAACACTAAGTCATTAAGTCACTAACACTAAGTCATTAGGAATTAACACTTAGGAACTAACACTAAGTCATTAAGTCACTAACACTAAGTCATTAGGAAATAACACTTAGTCACTAACACTAAGTCATTAAGTCACTAAAACTAAGTCATTAAGTCACTAACAATAAGTCATTAGGAAATAACACTTAGGAACTAACACTAAATCATTAAGTCATTAACACTAAGTCACTAACACTAAGTCATTAGGAATTAACACTTACGAAAATACCACAAGGTCATTAAGTAAATACCACTAAGTCATTAAGTCACAAACACTAAGTCATTACGAATTAACACTTAGGAAATACCACAAGGTCATTAAGTAAATACCACTAAGTCATTAACATAATTAGTAGCATAGTGATTAATGACAAAAGAGGAGGAAATATTTACTGATGTGGTGTGGAGGACAGACTGGCTCGAGCACGGCGAAGAACGGTGAGAATATGGTGGCACAATGATTCGCTGGCGGGTATCGCGACGGTGACTATAAATTAATAGAACAGAAGTCATTAATACAATTTACAATCTCATTAATACGATTAGTAATTAATTAGTAATATAATTAGCAATAAGTTGTAATTAAAGAGAACTAAAGAGAATTAATTAGGTGACATGCGGGAGGATATAATTTACAATCTTAAGTCATTAAATAGAATTAGTAATATAATCACATGTCACAACAAATATAATCAAATATAATATAATCTCATTAATACAATTAGTAATTAATACAATTTCTCCTTTCCCCTACAAAGTACTTAGTACATACAAATTACTTATCACATAGTGAATAGTAATATAATCACATGTCACATCACATAAAATAAAAATATAATATAAAGTCATTAATACAATTAGTAATATAATCAAATGTCACAACAAATATTAATTAGGTATTAGGTATTAGCTCACATGTCAAAGATAATTACATATTTAATATTACATATGTACATAAATACTACAAGAATGCTAAGTATTTACATGTCAAAGATAATTACATATATAATTAAAAAGAATGCCAAGTATTTGCATGTCACTAATAAATGCTAATTTTTTTACTAATCAAAAGAATAAATAATGTCTATATTAAGTTATTTGCAAGTCACTAATAATTGCTACGTATTTGCTTTTCATTTACAAGTCATTTACAATCTCATTAAGCATTTTATTTGCTAATTAAATTAAGAAATATAAAAAAAGGGGGCGGCCGCGGTAGGCCGGCCCAAAAAGGCCCAACAAGGGCAACCCGGCCCACCACGCCGCCTGCCCTGCCCTAACGCGGGGAGGGCACCCATCGGGCAGAAGCGCCACAAGGCGGCCGCCGTCCTCTTCGAGGCCTGCACGGGGGAGGCGGGCGTGGAGGAGTGGGCGGGGGGGAGGGTGCAGCTCGGGGAGAGGCAGGCCGGACCACCATGGCACAAGGCCCCCGGGCGGCACGACGCAGCGGTGGGGTAAGGCCCGTCGCCGCACCGGAGCCGCCAAGCATTTAGCAGGAGGCGCCGGAGCTCCGGCTCAAGCCCGGCGAGGGCCTACGGTGCCCCTGTGAGAAAGGAGGCGCTGCCAAGCCACCACCGACCGACCTCGAGCGGCCTGGCGGCGGTGCCGCCCTACGGACGGTGAAACGCAGCCGGGCGGAGCTCGCCGGCGGGCGTGGCGCAGGAGTTCGGAGGCAACCGGCCTTTCCGTGGTGGCGGCCGTGCTCACGGGCGGCGGCGGCGGTGGTAGCAAGCGGCGAGATGGCGCGCGCGAGAATTGGGCAGCCTGACGGCGTCGTGTTGATTGAGTTCCGCGCCCACTTAGTTGAAATTTGGCTAAGTGTCGCGCTTTGTATATATATAGAAATAAGCTAACACAAAGGCGGAGCTCATTAGGAACCGCCCGGTGGAAACGATTTCCACAGGCGGTTTTCTAAGACAACCGCTTTGTGGAAATCATTTCCCACCGGGCGGTTCACATTATAAACCGCCGGTGTAAATGGGTTTCCACCGGGCGGTTATCTTAGAGAACCGCCAAAGGGAAATGTATCCAGATTTTAGGTTATTTCTTCTTTGTTATTTCTTTTTAGCTTATTTCTTTTAGGCTATTTGTTTAGGTTATTTCTTTTTTGTTATTTCTTTTAGCTTATTTCTTTTAGGCTACTTGTTTAGGTTATTTCTTCTTTGTTATTTCTTTTAGCTTATTTCTTTTAGCTTATTTCTTTTAGGCTATTTGTTTAGGTTATTTCTTCTTTGTTATTTCTTTTAGCTTATTTCTTTTAGGCTACTTGTTTAGGTTATTTCTTCTTTGTTATTTCTTTTAGCTTATTTCTTTTAGCTTATTTCTTTTAGCATATTTCTTTTTAAGGTTATTTCTTGTAGTGTATTACTTTTAGTATATTTCTTTTTTAAGGTTATTTCTTGTAGTGTACTTTTTATAGGCTATTTATGGTTGGTAAATAACAAGAGAGTAGAAAGAAAAGGACTTAAAATAGTAGAAAGAGAAGGACTTAAAGAAGTAGAAAGAAAAGGACTTAAATTAGTTCAAGAGCAATACCAAGAGATACCAATTTCTTTTAGGTTTGCTTTTAGTATATTAATTTTATATTATTTCTTGTAGTTTCTTTTAGGTTAATACTTTTAGGTTATTCTTTATAGGATAATTGTTTTAGTATATTTCTTTAAGGTTATTTTTTTATGTTAATTAATTCTTGTAGGTTATTTGTTTTATGCTTATTTCTTCTAGTTATTTGTTCTACTTATTTTTTTTTTAGGTAATTTCTTTTAGGT
Source organism: Chrysopogon serrulatus (assembly GCA_015844335.1). NCBI lineage: Eukaryota > Viridiplantae > Streptophyta > Magnoliopsida > Poales > Poaceae > Chrysopogon > Chrysopogon serrulatus. The sequence continues at coordinate 4,921 of JADLZL010007573.1, read as the reverse complement.
TATTTCTTGTAGCTTTTTTCTTGTAGCTTTTTTCTTTTAGGTTATTTCTTGTTTTAGAATTTAAATAAGTGTAAAATAAATATTAAGAAGTAGAAAGAAAAGGACTTAAATAATTAGAAAATGAATACCAAGACAAGTCATACAAGAGTACAAATTATAAAAGATAAATTGTTCTGCCTTGACAATAACTAATTTTTAACTTAACTATAAAATCTAGCTAGCCCGACTCTTCGTTACGCCTTCTCTATCGTGGCGCACCCATGGCAATGAATTTTTTTGGGATGGTACGCTCAACATTCTTTATCTTCAAAGGATGATCTTCAAAGAGAGACATGTGCCCGAAATGGTTGAAGTCATCTAGGTCAATTACACCATCAATTCCTAAACCTTGTTGCTTTCCGGGAAGAACTACATGCTTGGTCTTGTCGCTACTTTTTTTCTTCTCTTCCTTAGAAAGGATCTGTTCGGCATAGAAGACACATGCGGCAAAGACGGATAGCAAGGATCTAGGGATCATCCTTGTAGCCTACTTTACTTATATCAAGAACTCTCAGGCCATAGTTGTCCACTGTGACATGTTTGTCATCAACCCATTGGCATCGAAACACGGGCGTCTTAAATGAATCATAGTCTAGTTCCCATATCTCCTCAATGAAGCCATAGTATGTAGCATTTTCATTTGAATCATCTATGGCCTCGCAACGAACACCACTGTTTTGCGCCATACTCTTTTTGTCCCTAGAAGTGGTACAAAACGTGAAGCCACTAATGTCATAGGTCTACCATGATGTGACCTGCCGAGATGGTCTGGCTGCCAACCTCTTGATTGTTTGTTGCTTAATTGTTTCTCCATTTGGAATGTTCTGCTCCATTAGCCATGAAGTGAATCGACGCTTGTGTTCCTTTGATAGCCAATCCTCTGTTTGCCCAGGGTAATGATCGCGTAGCTCTTCTATGTGTTGTGTGATCAGAGGCTCCATTATCGAGAGCTGATGCATGATGCTATGATGCGCCTCGAGGACTACATTATAGTCTAATGAGATGAATGATTTCCGGCCCATCCTCCCACACCCATATAATCTGCCCTCATGTCGGGACGGAGGCAAACCTATTGCAATCTGGTCTTTTAGGAAATTATTGCAGAATGGACCTCCAGAATCAATGGCCTCTTCGGTAGTGTATCCCTCTATCATGGAGGCCTCAGGACGAGCACGAGTGGATACGTACCCATTCAGTATTGACATGAAACGTTCATATGTCCACATCTCATACAAGTACATGGGACCCAAAGCCTGTATTTGTGGCACCAAATGCACGACAAGGTGTACCATTATATCAAAGAAAGATGGTGGGAAACACATCTCAAGTCGTGACACCTGTCTCAACCGTGAATTCTGAAGAGACTCCAACCGCTCTCGGTCAATTACCTTCTCGTGATATCTCGTTAAAAAGTAGCATAACCGTGTGATTGCCATCTTTAAGAACACCGGGCTTATTGCCCTGATGGCAATAGGGAGAAAGGTTGTCAACATCATATGGCAATCATGTGAGTTGTAGTTGGTGAGTGTAAGATCCTTCATTGACACAATGCTCTTAATGTTAGGGCAAAATCCAGCTGGAACTTTCAATTTCTTCAACCAAACACACATCGCATGTTTCTCATCCGTAGTCGGGTTTGTAGCTTGCTACCTAAGGTGGTACTTTCCATTATCTAGCAACACCGGGATGAAGTTCTGGTTTTATCTTTAAATTGACCAGGTCCTGACGTGAACTCAATCCTTCCTTTGTCTTACCCTTTATATCTAGCAAGGTACCAATTATGCTTTTAAACACATTCTTCTGAATGTGCATACCATCGACCGCGTGTCGTATGTCAAACTCTTTCCAATATGGCAAATACTTGAAGAAAATTGACATCTTCTTAAATGTAGCTCCGGGGAGTTGGCTTCACATTCTTTCTTGCTTTTCCATCTTTTGTCTTCTTGCCAAATGTAAACTTGATGTTCTTAACTATCTCGTACACTCTTTGACCTTTACTATTACCCGATGGAGCAAAGGACCTTGTTTCATCGTGATTGTCAAAGTATCTATCCATCTTTCGCAAGCGGTACATGTCCTCTCGATAAGAAACGCCCGTGTCTCATGTATACTATCTTGTTGGAGGCACTGAGGGACACGTAAAAAGTTTCATCCAAGCATACTACACAACCGATCTTACCCTTGAACTGTCCTGACAATACAAAGAGAGCTGGGTAATCGTTGATCGTAACAAAAATAATTGCTCTTAGTGTGAATGACTCTTTCCCAGATTCGTCCAACATGGCAACACCTGTATCCCACAATATTCTCATTTTCTCCATTAATGGCTCCAAGAATACATCGATATCAACACCAGGTTGTGTAGATCCAGAAATAAGAATGGTCAGCAAAAGGTATTTGTGCTTCTGCAACAAGTGTGGTGGGAGGTTATAGATAGTGAGGAGCACCGGCCATATGCTATGCGTGCTCCTTTCGGCGAAGGGATTCATTCCGTCGAGACATAGTGCGAACCGAACATTTCTTGTCTCCTTAGCAAACTCTGGGTGGTCAGCATTGAATTTTTGCCATTGCTTCCCATCGGCAGGATGTCGAAGCTTTCCGTCTACTTTGTGCTTCTCAGAAGCATGCCAGGTCATAAGCTCTGCATCCTCAGGGTTTGCAAACAAACACCGCAGACGATCAACTACCGGAAGATACCACATCACCAAAGCTGGAACCTTTCTCTGGGCATAATAGTCTTCTTCTTCATTTTCTTTGTTGCAGAGTTTTGAACTCTGTTGAGTCTTCTTTCTCTTCTTCCCTTTAGAAACAGAAGTTACATTCTCCTCTTGTAGATAGTCTTTTTTCGTCTTGTACCGACTTGCACTACAATTTGGACATTTGTCCAAGTCTTTGTAATCACCTCGATATAAGATACAGTGGTTTCTGCACGCGTGGATCTTCTGGACACCCATAGTAAGCGGACTGATTAGCTTCTTTGCATAGTAAGTGTTAGCAGGGACTTTGTTCTCCTTTAGAAGCATATCTCTAAGAGTACTCAATAATGCATCGAAACTAGCATCGGACCATCCGTACCTAGCCTTCAACATCAACAACTTAAGCACAGACCGTAATGTTGTGAACTCTTTGGTGCAACCCTTACTCTCATCGTACAAGGGCTCTGCTGCTGCCTGCTCTAAGGCCTTCATCCCTTTCATGAAAAACATTGATGGATCCGTATGACGATGCAATAGTGCAGCCATCAATTCTGCGTCTTCATCCTCCACCTGAGTTCTGTTGGCATCGGTTCCTCCAACATTTGCATCATCATGAACATCGGGCACAACATGTTCGCTCTCTTTGGGACAATGGTGTTCTGTCTCGTGTCCGAACTGGCATACATCATCAACAAGCATATCTGGGCCATTGCCACCTAGATTCACAGGGTCTTCAGCTATATACGTTGCAGAGCTACCCTCTCCATGCTTTGTCCAAATCAAGTAATCATTCATAAATCCTCGGCGAACCCGGATGAGCCATGATTGCTCTTGTGTCTTCAAAAACAACAAGATTTCTGCAATCGGCGCAAGGACAATATATGTGCTTCGTCCGTGTTCTGAAAGCATGATTTTTGACAGCATCGATAAACCTACGGACCTCAAGTACGTAGGATGGATCTACTCTGTCTAAGTTATACATCCAGAATGCTCTGTCCATCGTTACCTGTTATAGAGTTTAATAGATTTAAATAATGTAATCACTTAAAAGAAGACATTAATGTTTTGTGATATTTATTAACAAACCTTAAGATGATCAGCAAACTCCTTCAATAGATTATAGATGAAAAGAACTCCTCGCTTGTATGTTTCTCAAATAATACACGTCCGGGCTAAATCACATGTAGTTAAAAAAGAACTAGTTAAATAAATATGCCTCTCAATAATAACTAAAGCAAAGACTAATTAATAAAACTCTAATTAAAGAATCACCAATACTTAATTAAACAAAACATAACTAAATAATTAAAGCATCAATTTATTAGATGAAACCTTAAAAACTAAAAAGAAGACTAATTAATGAAACCCTAATTAAAGCCTCACCATTACTTAATTTAACTAAACATAACTACATAATTAAACAAACACTTATTTCAAGCATCAATATGACAAATAAACTAGTAATTCAATAAGAGTAAACATAACTAAAAGAACTAAACAAAATAATTTAAAAAATCAATTTATTAGATGGAACCATACAAACTAAAGAAAGACTACATAATGAAACCTAATCAAAGCCTCACCACTACTTGATTTAAAAAAACAAAACTACAAATTATATTAAACAAAATATAACTATATAATTAAACAAACACTAATTTCAAGCATCAATATAACACATTAACTAATAATTAAATAAGAAACTAAAATTTAATGAAACCATAATTAAAGAATCACCACTAAAAACATCACTAATAGCTAACTAAAGTAAACATAACTACATATTTAAATAAAGGAAACCCTAGATAAATAGTGACTAGATTTATTGAGAAAAAAAAAAAAACCTAGCTACTCTTCTCTCTCTCACATGAGGTGAAACCCTAGATCTCAAAAAGTGGGTGGGATTGAGCAAGAATGGTGGAAATGAGGCAAGAAACACATAAACTAACCTTTTTTTAGTCACCTCCTCCTCCGAAAGAAATCAAGAGCAAAACCTCCCCCTTGTATTTAGTGAAATCGGACCTCCAAAGCTCCTCCCATGGAAGAACTGCGAGCTATAGTTTTCTGTTGGAGCACCGGTGGGGGGAGGAAGAAGGGGTATATATAGGAGAAGATCACCACAGGCGATTGACATAAAGGAAACCGCCTGTGGAAATTGTCCATTTCCACGGCGGTTTTACATAAGA